>JANIJG010015333.1:18774-76222 GCA_024611175.1 Megaceryle torquata | reverse complement strand
CGAGAAGCACCCCCTGGCAGCACACCAGCCCTGCCCACCCACCCGCTGCTAAATGAAGACATGAGCCCCCATAAATCTGCCTTTTCATGCCAAGACTAATGAGATTAAGCAGAGGCCTGGCAGTCCCCTCTCTCCCAGGTGCCCCACTCTGCTCCAGCCTCAGCATCACACCGGAACCAGCCAAAGTGTCAGGGTGCTGCATAACCCTCACCCCAAAACCTCTCTCCCTCAGTTTCCCCAGCACATAGACAGGCAGGAGGGCTGAGTGCACACAAACACCCCCAGGACTGTGAAGATGCTGTACACGGAACGTGTCACGAGTGTGATATATGTGCATATGCATGCCTGTGAGTGTGCAAGCGTGTGTGAGCGTGCACATTCTTGCAAGCCACAGCAGCAGCAGATGCATGGACAGATTTCCATGTTTCCATGTGCAGCTCCATGTGCAAGTGTGTGCAAGCCCCTCTTGCCTGGGCAGCTCTCCTGCACAGCCACTTACTGATCCTTCAGCAGCTCCTGGTGCTTGTGTAACCCTGTGAGGGACCAGAGTGCACACAGCTGGGTGTACACAACATACATGTATGTGCATGTGTGCAGGGGTGTTGTCACCCACCCAGCAGCAGCCATGGGAAAAGCTCCCCCAGGACAGGGGTTCCCACACCGCAGTTGCTGGGTGACAACAAGGCCTAACGATGCCATGAGCTCGTTTGCATATGCTAAGCAGCCTCCTTGCTGCAGGGTGCCCCGGGAAGAGGCCTTGCCCCCCGCTCCCAGGGACCCGGCTAGGATGCTGCGCACGTACCCCCCTCCCTGCCCTGGCCCCCCACGTCTGCATGGGTCCGCTTCATTAATGGTAATTATCCTCGCTAGGGAAAGGGCTTCCTCACCCCCCTGACACATTCCCATCCCACAGAGTCCCCTCTACTCATCCCATTGCCAACACCATCCTCATGCCAGGGGGCTGACAACCAAGCACCCACCTCCCTGATGCTGGGGGAGCACCCAGATCACAACAGTGCCACCCTACCATCGGGGGAGCCAGCCCATCAAGCAACACTGTCCTAGCTCCATACTGTCAGGATCCCACTTAGCCTCTCTGCTTGTAGGGCTGGGAACTGCTGGAGGGAAGCAGTGGGGGTCTGGGGGGCCTCTTGAGAATGCCACTTGGGTAGCCACCAATGGGTACCCACCTCCGTGTGCCAGACCCCACATGGAACAGGGGCGGGGACAGTGGGGAGTGGCACAGGCCATGGGCCCTCCAACACACAGACCCAAGGAGGCTGGAAGGGGACCCGCGTGTCCTGGCCTGAAAGAGGCTCCGGGGAGAGATGCCAGATTAATCAGGAGCTGGGAGGCCTGGGTTCATTGCCCAGCACTGCAGAGAGGTGCAGCGTGGGGGACACCCAGTTCCCCTGAGGCTACAAAGCTAGGTTGAGTGTGGGGCACCGGGAAACCCGGGTCCAGCCTTCTAGGCTCAGGCACACCCAGCACTTTGCACCCCGCCTTTGTGACAGAGCCCCAAGCCCTCGGCATTAACTGGATCCACTAAGTTTGCCCAGTTTCTCTCCCCTCCAGTGGGGTAGCAGAGTCTCAATCCCGGTTAATGGCGGGGATCCCCTGACAGTGTCACAGGCTGGGTGTCGTGGGGTATCAGCCCCCCACCCTCCCCATCCCGAACCCCACACCCCCTCCATAGACACACACACGCAGTTCAGTGTCCCTGTCACGCATCCCAGCCCGGTGCACCCTTCGTGCACCGCCCAGCCCGGTGGCCCCGGCCGCCGCTCTCCCGGGCTGCGTCCCGCTCCGCGGTCCCCGGTTCCAGAGGCTCCTCCCGACTGCGGTCCCTGTCTGGTCCCCCCAGCCCCGCCCCGGTGCCCGGCCATCCCGACCGCTCTTCGCTCGGCCACGGTTTCCTCAGAACCGGTCCCGATCCAGCACCGCCGGTTCCCCCCGCTCTCAGTCCGCCCCCGCTCCGTCCAGGTCCCCCCCTGCAACTAGCCCCATCCACCGCCCGCTCCCGGGACCAGCCCTGCTCCCAGACCCCGCTGCCGGGCCCCACCGCGCTGCTGTCCTGCTCCCCCCCAAAGCCCTCCCGGTGCGGGCGCGGCGGGCCGTACCCAGAGCAGGCAGGAGAGGCAGACCCCGGTCATGCTGCCCGCGGCGCGGCCCCGCGGCCGGCCGAGCCCCTTCGGCCCCCTCGCTCCTCCCGCCCGCCCCGCCCCGGCCCCCCGCCCCCCCTCCAGCAGGGGGGAGAAAAGGGGATCGGCAAATCCCCCCCTCCCGCTCCCCGCAGCTCCCACCAGCACCCCGCCCGAGGTGGCCCCGGGAGCAGACAGGACCCCTCACCCCAAAAAAGGGGATGAAGGACTGGGGAGAGGGAGACAGAATGGGGCTGTGCCTTGTCCCGGCTCCACTCTCTCCACACACACACATTTGGGATCCATTTCCACCGCTGACCCGCGGGGCACCATCCACCCACCTCACCCCGTCAGTCCTCCGGCGAGTTCTGCAACCGGGTGTGTCCCCACCCCCAGCAGCGTCCCCTGGGTGGTCCCGGGATGGGAGACGGGGAGGGATCGGCGGACATCCATGCGCCGAGCTGGGGGCCCTCAGCGAGGGGGGACAATCCCGGCGGGACGGAAAGCGGCTTTGCAGCCCGCGGCCCTGACAGGGATGGGTTTGGCAAGGGGGTGCTCCAGACACTCCTGGGGGTGCCCCAGACACTCCCGGGGGTGCCTTGACCAGGCGTCACACCGTATGTCGTCCCCCAACACCCCGAAGCGCTGACTCCAACTCCAGCTGGAAACTTGGGCTCAGCTGGCCATGACCATGAGGGTGTGAGTCAGACTGGGAGACATGCCGAGGGGGAAGGACATGCCGGCAAGACGAGCTATTGCTGGCATGGGGATGTGGGTATGGCGGGGACACAGCCACTGTAATGCTCCCCCCCTGACCGTGCCTCGGTTTCCCATCTGTACGCAGCATACAGCCACCAGCTCAGAGAGGAAGGGCAAGGTGGGACGGGAGGGGGGGCTGCCATTCCCCGACGCTGGGGTGGCATCTGTCCCTCACAAAGTGCCACATCTCCTCCCAAAAATATCCCTGTCCCACTATTCTCCACCCCACCACTCTGCTGTGCCCACCTGGGCCATGGTAGGTGTACCCCTGTTGGGTACCCTGCAGTGCCTGCTGAGACGGGATAGGTGGGGACAGCAGCCCCGCTCCCCCATGCCAGCCAGGCCCGGGGGCAGAGGGAGGCTGGAGGTCCTGATCCTGCTCACAAAACCAAATAAGCAGAGAGTGCCCATCCATGCACCCTTCCTCCCATCATTACAGCCCTCATTAATCAGCCTCATTACTGTGCACGAATGAAAGCCCCGATGGAGAGGGGTGTCCCCACCCCCCATAAATCACCCCCTCCCATTCACTACTGTGACAAACCCGGGTGCCTCACAAGGGCAGGGATAAGGGTCATGTGACAGGGACAGGGTGGCTGCAGGGACACTATCTGTGAGCATCATTTAGGGCTCATTTTCTTTTTAGGGGGGGACAAACACAGACAAGGGCACTTAGCCCGGCAACACCCCCTCATGAGTACCACTGGTATGCCACTGGTATGGTGCATGCCAGTGCGCAGACAGCCTTGTCAGGAGTCCTCTGTGCCTCCCTGTCCTGCAGTCACCATGTCCTGAAGGCCCCTACACCCATTTCCATCAGAGCTGTCCCTCCACCGCCCTTAGATGCACAGGGCACACATGCACATCACCCATACACACCCGCTGTGTACAGGCTCATGGGGTACGCTCATGCACACCACACATACAGCCCATGTCATGCATGGCAGGTGGGCATTCTCATGTGCAGGTACCTGTCTGAGCGTGGAAAGGACTGGGAGCACACGCACGCACCCATGAAGATGTGGACCCCATGGAATCTCCCCAGAGACCCACTGTGCAACCACACTTGTGTGAGCTGCAGTTCACTCTCGTCCCAGCCCCATCTGCATGCTGGTGAACACAAACATACACAAGCACACATTTATTACACACACCCATGAGTCCATGTTCTTATATCACATCAGGGACACACAGACACAGGGATGGACATGTGACTGCACAACCACTGTCCCACACTTCACCAATGCCACCCCCTCACAGCCCTGGCCACCCCCACTGTGCACCCAGCAGCTTACAGTCCTGTGTTCTCTGCATGCACCAGGGTCTCCAAGGAGACAGGGCTCTTTCCCTCCTCCGGGCTGGGTCCCTGTCCTGGCACACACTGGCCTGTCACTCCCCGCAGTGACACTCCCCCAGGCACTGCCCAGTCGTGGCTTTGGCACCCACTTTGCTGGCGCAGCACAGCTTCCCAAATGTTAAGGAAACAAGTGAGGGTGGCATAGTGGGAGCCCAGTGCCCTCCGCTAGGCTCTCCCCACCGTGCCTTAGTTTCCCTGGCATAGGCAGAGCAGGATGGGTCCCCACACCTGGCACTGCAGGGGCACAGGGATCCTCCCTACGGGGCAGTCCTTTGGCACAGGGATCTCACATAGACCAAGTGCTGATGGGCACAGAGATGTCACATGCCAGGTGCATATGGGCATGGGGATCCCTCATGCTTGGCACTTTTTTGGGCACAGAAATCCCACGCAGACTGAGCACTTTATGGACACAGTTCCCCAGTGCCAGGTGCTTACAGGCACAGTGTTCCCCCACACTGAGCACTTTATGGGCAGAGATCTTTCATTCCAGGTTCTTTGTGAGCACAGAGGTCCACTCACACTTGGAGCTGGGTTCCCCCCCACTGTGGGTGCTGTACGAACAAACGGGCACCCCCTACCTCTGTGCTCACGCTCTAAGAACACAGGGATCCCAGCAGATCCCTTTGCGTGAACTGCTATACGGCCAATCCCAGCAGATCCCCTCCAGCCCGGCACTGCAGGGGCCCGCGGGTGCGGGTTATGGGGTGGGGGATCACAGTGCCACACTGAGAGTGGGGGGAACGACACATCAGACGGGGGACACAAAGAGGGACAAAGGACATGCCCGGCACCCAGGCATTCATATGAAGTTTAAACCCCGTTGCCCAGAGCCGGCAGGGCCAGTGCCAGCCTGTAACCCCAGTCCCCCTGCTCCCGCCCGGAGCCCGCCTAACGTCGTGTCCCCCCTGCAGCCCCTGACCCTAACGCCGTGTCTGGCGGTGCCCGCTTACCTCCCGGCGGTGGCAGGAGCGGAGAGGCAGGATGCAGGACACCAAGGACTTTCCCCAGCGAACCAAGGTGGCAAAGCACCAGCTCAGCCGGGTCATGGTGCCCCTGCCCGGGGGTCAGCTGGTCGGAGAGGAGGGATGCAGGGGCAGACCCCTGCCCAGGGCACGCTTGCAGGGGTGGTCAAACCCAGATGTGTTCTCCCCGGCTGCCACAAGCTCAAGTGCCCGAGGAGTGCCCAGGAGGTGCCCGGCGGTGGGCACGGGGCCGTGCGGGGATAGGCTGGGGGGCTGCGGCCCCACCGGGCCCTGTCCCCCCCGCCGGTCCCCCAGCGTCGCCTGCGCGCTGGCAGACAGACAGGGAGCACCGTGCCCGCCCATGTCCTGCAGTGCTTGGGTGGGAGCCAGCTCCGACACGCTCCCTCTCCTCCTCCCCCTCCTCCTTCCCCACCTCCTCCTCCTCTTCCTTCTCCCCGCACACGGGGCTTGGGGTTCAGCAGACCCTGGGATCACCCACCTGCCCCCTTGGGGCAGATGCTGCACCCTGACAGTGCCTCCCACCTCCAGCCCCCTCTGATTTGAGGGTGGAGATGCATAGATGCCTGTGTTCAGATGCAGTTCAACTCACGACACTCCTCCTCGACCATGCCTCAGTTTCCCTCCAGCACCCACTCCACAATCCAAGCCCTAAATTGTAGTGCTTGCACAGGGTGGGAGCTTCCCTGCCCCCCTGCCAGTCCCCCTGGTACCCCACCAAGCTTCTCCCTGTCCCAGGAGCCTGAGGACATGTTCAGGGACACCTCTTCCACTCCCCTCCAGTGGGGTCCCCTCTCCAAAGGGTGCCTAGCTGATGCACCATGCTGTGGGTGCAGTGTTACCCAGGGGAACTTCTTGCTGCAGTGCACCTCAACACAGCTCGAGCACCCCCATCCTGCCACCAGGCTTGCACAGGGCAGAGGGACAGGGTGCACACCACCCTGCAGCCGCTCTGGGGAAACCACCACTGCTCTCCCCACACTCATCAAGGTGGTGCCAAGGGGGGCTGGAGGCAGCATCCCTAGACACTGTCATGATGCTGTGGTGGTGCTGGGCAAGTACCTGTCCCCACAGGGCAGCTGTTGGTGCCAAGCCTGTGCAGCAGCCATGCCAGGCCTGGGCACTAATTGCATTTGCCTTGGGAAGGCTTCTACCAAGCCATAGCACCACGGAGGGGTGCAGGGGCAGGGAGTTCCAGGGGTCCCCCCCACTTCACAGCTGTCAGCCCCAGTTGTCAGCCCTGCCTGGTATCCTGGAGCTGGAGGGCAGGGGGTTCCAGGGCACACGCACCCCTGCACCAAGAGCACGAGGGAGGTGACATCATCACTGATTCCATCGTTCCCCACCCCCATTTCATTAGCAGATGGCCCCCGGCCCCCCCTTGCCAGGCAGCGCCAGGCCTGTGCGGGCGGGGCCATTAGCTTTATTGGCTGTACTGAACCAGGGCCAGACCTCATTAATTGAATTGCACCCGCGCCAAGGACGGGCGGGCGTCTTCTTCCGCCCCCCCCCAGCCCCCAGCACCCCGTCCCTGGCTCTTGGCTGGAGCAAGGACAGGGGCCCCCTCTACCTGGGCGCCGCAGTGGCACCCACACCTGCCACACGTTTATGGGTTACACCTATAGCCAAGCACATGCAGCCTGCAGATATGTGCAATCGCACACATGCACATGTGCATGGACACACATATGTATACCCCCCAGCACAGTGGAGTGATGCTCTACAGCCCCCCAACATCCTGTCCACCCTACCCATCCAATGTGGGGTGCTGTGCTCCATACCCACAGCACCACCCACTGTAGGGTGCCGCAAGACAAGGGTGTGCTGGGGAGGCTGAGAGTCACCCCCCCCAAACACTGCCACCGGGTCCCCCATGCCCTTCAGCTTCTCCCACAGCCCAACCCACTCCCCTCCTTCCCCAGGAGCCAGGAGGGTGTGGGGAGGCCCATGCTCCCGCTCAGCATCACTTCCTACTTTCACTTTGGTGTCGAGCGGAGGCCTGACCAGGGGGAGCCGGGTGTCGCCCAGACCCCCCGGGTGGCACAGGTAGGGGCAGTGGGTGTTACAAGGTGGGGCACAGAGGGGGGCAGGATGTCGGGGCAGCTGGTCAT
The DNA here is from genome assembly GCA_024611175.1 of Megaceryle torquata. Classification (NCBI taxonomy): domain Eukaryota; kingdom Metazoa; phylum Chordata; class Aves; order Coraciiformes; family Cerylidae; genus Megaceryle; species Megaceryle torquata. The sequence goes on along the minus strand of JANIJG010015333.1, from coordinate 68,871 downwards.
AACTGTGGACATCCACCAAGCAGGATGGTGGTGGGGAGTGGGATGGCAGTGTGTCCCCATGACAGGCACTGAAAGGATGAGCCCCCCAGGGGATTTAGTCCCCACCCCAGAAGGAGCCTGCAGAACTGGGTTGGTACAGCAAAGGGGTTCAGGCATGGTGGCTGAGGGGCACTGATGAGCAGGGGTCCCCCAAGGCACAGATAGCAAGGGGGGGGTGGGACTTGCCTAGGGCACCCAGAAAGAGTTTGCACACCAGCTCTGAGCATAGCCCCCATGTGAGGGGCAGATGCCCCGGGGCTGTGGGCCTTGGTGGGTTGGGCTGCAGCTTGTTGGGGGAGTATCTGTGCCCAGGGGTTGTTGCCCCTTGGGGGCTGTTGTGCATGGGAGAAGAGGTTTCTGTGCCAAGGGCTGCTGCTGCCCCAGGGGTGTTCTTGGATGCTGGGTAAAGGTCCCAGACCCCCTCCCCAAAAACTGCAAGGGGGTCCCCCAAAGTATTCCCAAGCTGAATTCCCATAGGAGGGCACCAGGATGGCCCCCAAGCCTGGCGCTGTCCTTCCTCCTGCCCCACAGGGGATGCACAAGGAGACCAGCCTTGCTGACCCTCTCCTCAGAACTGGCACCTCCCAGACCAGGGATCTGGGTGCCAGAGGGCCAAACTGTAGTCTCTGATATAATGCAGGGTGGGCAGGGGGTGGCTTCTGCAGCCTCCCCCAGGACCTCCCATACTTCCTCCTGACAAGGTTCAAAAGGAGAAGCAGGCGGGCGCACTGTGGGGAGGGGACATACCAGCATCCTCCCAGCCAGTGAGCACCTCGGGTCACCCCACAGCTTCTGGCCACAGGTAAGGGTCTCTTCTTCTTGTGGGAAATCGAGGCATGGGCAGGGTGGGCAGGTGGGAAGACAGCTCGTCCATGGACACCCAAGGGCACAGGGATGGGAACCCAGGCGTCCAGAGTCCCATGTCCTTCTCTGCCCGTCAAGCCACTCTGCTGTCACAGGGGGCACAGGGCACTCACACAAACAGGCTCGTTTGGGCACGCTTGGGCACACATGCTATTGTGGGCACACATGCTATTGTGAGCACACCCCAGGCACGCACCTGTGTGCTCCCCCAGCCTTCTGCCCAACTACCACCCTCAGTGACAAGCCCTGGACCTGCCACCTCCACGGGCACTGTTCCTCACCTTGTCCCCAGGGTGCACCCTACTGCACTATGTCTCCTGGCCCCCTAGTCCATGCCCACAAGACTCTCAAACCCCGTGCCAGTCATGCAGGCATCATGCTGTGGCAGAGGGTTCTGCCTGGGGGGGAGCTCACTTTTTTTTGTGCCTGCCTTTTCTGCCACTCCAAAAGCAACCCCCACAGTTTGAGATGTGAGTGAGGGAAGCGAGAGCAGAAGCAAAGGCAGCGCTTCACCCACACCAAACCCACATCCTGAATCCTAGGGGACAGGGATGAGGATATGAACACACCAAGGAAGGGGCAAGGGGGGGCAACAGTCTCAGAAGCCCTCCAGGGAAGGGGGGCAGAAGCTGGGCACAGAGAGCCTGTGGGCATTTTGGGATGGGGCATGTGGACAACTGAGGTGGTGGTAAGGGATGTTACCCTTTCCCACCCCATACTCCCTATCCCATGGGCAGGGAAAGGGGATGCCTGAGCCTACCCCTCTTACCTTAACAGCGGGTAGCTCTGGAGTGGAGCTGGGGTGGGGCAGACTCTCTCCTTGGAGCAGTGAGTTTGAGGGTGCCAGATGGGTACCAGCCTGGCACCTCTCATTGCTGCCCTTGCCTTTGCAGATGCCTGGAGACAGCTATGGCAGGGGAGGGGGAGCTCAACCGCATCATCAAGGACCTGCAGAGTAAGTCCATGAGCCTGTCCCCACAAGTGTGTGCCAGCGTGTGCCCTGTATGGTACATCACACCCTAGCCATGCCGGGTCCCTCCTTGCAGCCACCCCACCCCATAACTTCCGGGAGTGCTTCAGAGCATCCCAGTGCCAAGCCTGACGCTGCTGCCTGTTCCCATCCTTTCTGCAAGCCCCAGGGGACAGGCAGTGCCCAGGGGGTACCTGTGCCCCTCAGTCTCCCCGCTCCTCTGCTTCATCCCAGGCAGGTTCCTCTTTCACTAGCCGGCAGAAATCCCCAGGGCCTGGAGCTGGGAGGTGGTGGGGAGGTGGGGTGGGATGGGATGAGGCAGGCTGCCCGCTGCCCAGGCAGAGCCGTGCCAGCTCAGACCTGCCATCCTACAGAGACTGTGGCCGAGCTGAACCGCAGCTATAGGGAGCAGAATCTGCCGGTGACAGACGGGAGTAGGGAGCTGCACAGCCTCTGTGCCCAGCTGGAGTTCCTCCTCCAGGTACTGCCACTCCTCCATCCCCATTGCTCCCTGTCTTAACCTGGGGCACAGCTGAGAGCAGAGCAGACCCTGTGGCAGGTGTTTTGGAGTGTGGGCTGACCCCAGCCACTGTTGCCTGGCCCTGGGCATCTCCAGACAGGGCTCACAAACACCTGTGTGTAAAAGCGCACATACCACAAAAGAGAAACTGAGGCACAGAGACAGCAAAGAGGGGACAGCCAGGGGACATAGGGACTTGCTCTGCTGGGGCAGCTGGTTAGATCACAGCCCCACAGGGGACAGGCTAGGAGGACAGGGGACACCCCCAAACAAGCAAGCCCAAGCTTGTGTGTCTGCCAGTTTGACCTCAAGGAGAAGAGGAGCTTCTTTGGTCAGCGCAAGGACTATTGGGATTTCTTGTGCCAGGGCCTGGCACGGCGACGGCAGGAGCATGAGGGCATTCGCTTTGTCACCTCCCTGAACAAGGTGGGCATGGGCTGGCAGGGCAGCCGGAGGCACTCGTATTTTTGCCCCTGTCTTGGGGCAGGGGGGCAGACTGGTGTGGCAGAGCTGGATAACCCCCTCTCCCCCCAGCTGAAGACCCCTGTGGGCAAAGGCCGAGCCTTCCTGCGGTACTGCCTGGTGCACCGGCAGCTGGCAGAGTCCCTGCAACTCTGCCTCCTCGACCCCGAGAGCCTCTGGTAAGAGCAGGGAGCACAGGGAGGAGATGCTTGGGGGGTGGGGAGGAGAGGGATGATGGGCAGCATTTTTGAGACTGTTTTGTTGTTACAGTGAGTGGTACTACGCCCGTAGCCCCTTCCTGAGCTCCCAGCACCGGGTGGAGATTCTGGGAAGCCTCTACGAGCTGGATGGCATCACCTTCCACCTGGCGCTGCACAGGCCTGACCTGGACGCAGCCTGGCCCATGTTCTCTGAGTGAGCCTGGGGATGCGGGGGGCACCAGGAGAACTGGGGACACTGGGAGTGCCAAGGACATCAGTGGCACCTGGGGCTTAGCATCACAGAGCAGCACATGGGCATTTCCCAACCACCCTGGACCTCACGTGGCACCCCAGCTGTAACAGCCCTCCCTCCATGGCCCCAGGCAGGCACAGACACCCACACCAGCATGCACGCCATGACCATGCCTACAAGCATGACATGTGTGTGGGCACACCCACCCACTGCCATCCTCTGCCAAGTACATGCCCAGGCATGGGTTAGCTGTAGCACTGTGACATCTGAGACATGGGGGCATACAGGTGTGTGAGTGAGCACACCCTTTCCCCTGGGCACGCTTGCAGGGGGGCATTTGTGTATGCAACTGCTCCAGCGCACTCACCTCTTTTCTGCTGCTTGCACACACATGTGCATGCACTGCCACAAGCACACATGCTGCACCGTTCCTCCCTGAAACCACCACAGAGTGGTGGCACAAGCATCGCAGGTCCCCTGTCACCAGGTGCCACCCAGTGCCACCAGCCCTCCTGCTCTTTCCATCTCTGTGCCCAGGGAGCCCTGCGGGAAGGTGGGTGATGGTGCCCTCCTCACTCGCTGTTAGGGTGACCTGGTGGCCCTGAGTCCTGTGTACCCTCTAGGACACTGGTACGGCCCAGCCCAGTGGCCGGGAGCAGCCCAGTGAAGACAGCTGCACTGACAGATGATACCAGCACCAAGGTGCCCAGATGGCCTGATTGCATTGCCCATCCCATTGCAGCACCCCATGGGGTGCCAGCCCACTTGTGCCCACACACAGTGGCTGCCCTGCAGGTGGTGGATGTCGAGGTGGAGGATGTGGAGGGGGATGTGGAGGATGCGGAGGTGAAGAAGGATGTGAAAGAGGAGGATGAAGAGGGGGTGGAGAAGGAAGAGGAGGAGAAGGAGGAGGAGGTGGACGCAGAGGTGGACATGGAAGAGAAGGTGGAGGAGGACATAGAAAAGGAGGATGAAGAGAAGCTGAAGGAGGATGAGAAGGAGCTGGAGGACGTGGATGTAGAGGAGCTGAAGGATGTACATAGTCTTAGCAAAGCACCCCAGCCCAGTGGTGATGGGGAGCCTGGCACATCTCCACCACCTGGCATGGGGTGCATGCCTGGCTCCCCACCACTGGTGTCTGGACAACCAGAAGAGACGGAGGCGTCCCTGAAGGCGCTGGTGTCCCAGCTGCGGACCAAGCTGGGGCAGCAGGAAGCAGCATTGCAGGTGCTGTCAGCCCGGCTGGCAGAGGAGGAGCGGCAGCACCGGCAATGGCAGGAGGGCAGCACCCAGTGGGCTCAGCTGCGGGCACGAGAGGCCGAGGCATTGCGGGAGACCAACGCCTTTCTGGAGCAGGCACTGGCAGCAGCAGTGGCAGCAGGAGGACCGGAGGCACTGGCACGGGCACAGGAGGAGGCAAGGGGCTGGCGGGAGGAGGCAGAGGAGAGGGGCACCCGGCTGGCTGGGGCGCTGGCAGAGGCAGCGGCACTGGCCTCGCGCCTGCAGGACTGCCAGGCTGCGCTGGCAGTGGTGGGAAGGACAGACACGCCGGAGGATGCCAGTGCCCTGGACAAGGTGGCTGCTGTGGAGAAGGTGCTGCGGCAGGCACTGGAGCTCGCCCGTGGTCCCCAGGAGCCCACATCAGACCCCCAGGTGGACACAGCCACTGGCATGGCCATGGTATGGGCAAGTCTAAAGGGATCGCACAGTGAGGTGGGGGCCAGGGGGCCATAGCTGAGCCCCCACTCTCCCACAGCACTTGGCCAACCTGGCTGCTAAAGCGCAGGAGGAAGCCCAGCAGAGCTGTCAGCAGCTCCAGGCCCAGAGGCAGGAGGTGATGCAGTTGCAGGAGCAGCTCAGCAGGTCAGGCAGGGACTCCCCACTCCCACCTCCCACCACTCCACAGTGGGTGTCCCCCATCTCCACCCACCACAGGGTTCCTCCTGGAACTCCTCATGATGCCCTACTTGGACCCAGGGGGGCAGCACCTGGGGATGGTCAGAGGGAGGGAGGGAGGGAGGGATTTGGGGAGGGAGGCCTCAGTTTGAAGACTGATAGGTAAGTGGAGGGATGGGTTGGCAGAAGGGTGAGAATTCATTTGGGGTGGGTAGATAGATGGAGGGATGGAGGGGAGAATGGATGGATCAGTTTTGAGTGAATAAGTTGGTGGGTGAGCACACATAGGATGGAGAGATTAATTTAGGACAAGAGGTTGGAGGAAAAGAGGGGTGAATGTGGGTTGAGTACATGGATGCATGAGTGGGCAAAAAGCCAGAAGGATGAGTGTGGGGAAGAACAAAGAGCTGGGAGATGGATGGCTGATTGGCCTGGCAGATGGCAAGGTTCTGTGGGGTTGGGGAGCCAGCCCCGGGATGGATGGGCAGTGGAGGGAGGGAGAGATGACCAGCTGAGGGACAGGAACACCATCTCCTCACTGCTGCATACCAGGGCCCGGCAGGATGGGGAGCGCTGGGCTTTGGCGCTGCAGCGGGCGCAGAGGGAGGCCCTGGAGCGGGAGGCCACACGTGGTGCGGAGCAGGCGAGGCAGCAGGAGCTCATCCGCGACATGAAGGGGCGACTGCTGGAGCTGCTGCGGTGAGAGCTTCAGGGACCCCATGAGGATGGGGCCATATGTGGGTGGAGAGCCCCAAACTCATTTGCCCAGAGGAGGGCACCATAGCCCAGGCAAATGCCACTCACCACACTTTGAGAGCCTTAGGTGCCCATCTTGGGTCTGGGGTGCCAGGCTGTGCTCCTGGACCCCCACCATGGGGCATGCTCCTGCCAGGGTTGACCTGTCCCCTCCTGCAGGGAGAAGGATGCATTGTGGCAGAAGACAGAGGGCATCAACACCCCGATGACCAGCCTGGCACCCCACAATGCAGGGTTGTGCACCCGCTGCCGCAAGGATTTCCACCTCCTCTCCCGGCGGTACAGCTGCAGGTGGGCTACGGGGGGCATGGGGAGGGGCACTAGCATGGGACCAGGATGGCACAAATCTCACCACCCACTCTCTTGGCAGGCTGTGCCAGGGCAAGGTGTGCCACACATGCTCCGTGGACGTGAGCAAGCAGGGGCGCTGCTGTCTGCTTTGCTACCAGCAAGGGCACTCACAGGCTACATGAGCTGGGACTTCCCTACCGTGCCTGGGACATCCCCTGCCCTGGCTGCCTCCTCTCGGACTTATCAGAGACCCGGGCATCTGGGGCCTGCAGGCAGGTCCTGCTGCCTGACATCTCAGGTTTAAGATGTGTACTTCTTGTGGCTGGTCCAGAGAGAGGAAAACAATCTGCTCCTGCTGTCCCTGTGGCTTCTGGGTTGTCTATCAGTCATTGCTGGATGGAACCCCAAGCTGGGTGTGAGGTGGGGGGATGCCAGCATGGGGGTGTCTTAAGACCTCCTAGGGGGGAACCATCGTCATAAGTGGTGTCCCAGATGCAGCCAGGCTAAGACAGCATCTGCCCCACCCTGCAGCAGAGAGGCAGCAGCAGACAGGGGAGATGGCTCTTGGCCAACAGCTTCCTGCCAGGCTGCAAGGAACCACTTGGGCAAGAGGTTTCCCAGATACAAAGGTGATGATGGACTGTCTCTGCCTAGCACGCTGCTGACCCTGCCTAGCCCTGAGTTCCCAGGGCTCCCTTCATGTGTGCCAGGGGACACCCGTACTCACCTGTGAGCCAGCACACAACTGACACACACTGATGCCCCCCATGGTTAAGGACCCTTTGGATCCTGGAGCAGGGCTTTGGAGAAGCAGCACAAGACCCTCGTGGAGAGTTGCTTGGCTGTGCTGTGGCAGGCACCCCAATGCCTGACACACAGGGTGGCAGGAGGGACCCTAGCAGAGTCACAGCCCCCTCTTCTAGCCTCTCTGCCCCACTCCAGTGCCAGCCACAGTTGCCCAAGCCAGGACGGAAATGTCCTGATTGTGTAAGGGACAGGTTCCCAGTCCTTTGCACAATGATGTCCTAACACCACAGCACTGGAGCAGGGCGGGGGGGGGAGCAGGGGGTGCCCAAGATGCTGGCACGCTGCAAGCAGGGGTCACGGGACTGGCTCAGTGTCAGTGAGGAGCAGCCCAGAGATCTTGCAGTGATTTGCCTCACTGAAGCTCAGGATGGGGTCGGAAAGAGGGGAGTTTTGTCCCCAGATGGGACAGACGCCACACAGCACCGGGGAAGTGCCAGGACCTGGCTGGGTGAGTATGGGGATTGAGATTTGGGTTTGGGTGTCCTCTAGGGATGCACAGGATGCCAAACTCTGCAATGGTCTCTTGAGCAACAGCACTTCACTGGCCTGGAAGAGGGGTTACCCACACTGCACCATGCTCAGCTGGCACTACTGCTTTGGCACTGAGGTGGGAAGACCAGGACCCATCCATCATCCTCAGAAATGTGCCCTGGTCCCATCCTGCCATCTCCCTCCCCAAGGCAGAGGAGACAGACCCTGGTGATGAACCTGCTAACTCATTTATTGCAGGAGAGCCCTCAGCCACAAAACCCATCCCCACAGCAGTATTGCAGGGTCCCCAAAGTCACAAGTTCTGCCCCAAAGAGTGGGGAGGGTGGGCAGCACTTGGCATCACTCCCCCAGCAATGGAGTACTACTCACTTGCAGCCCAAGGCCCCTTCTAGCTGGCATCCAGCATCTAGTGGTGAACTTGCCCATCCCCATGGCATCACTGCCCACATCATAGGGGGCTGTGCAAGGCTGATGAAGTGTGGGGGGTGCCAGGACCTGCTGGGAGCCACAAGGGTTGGGTCCCAGCAGGGCTCAGAGAGTGGTGGAGGTGTTGCCAGAGGTGGAAGCATAGGAGGTGCGGCCATAGCGAGCTACAGCATCCATGCTGATGAGTCCACGTTGCGCCAGGATCTTGAGGAAACTGTTGCGAAACTTTTGCCCGATGAAGGCATATATGATGGGGTTGATGCAGCTGTGGGAGAAGCCCAGAACTTGCGTGACAGAGAGGGCTGTGTCGATGCTGTTCCTTCTCTCACAGGTCTCAGTGATGGCATGCGTCCTCATGAGGGTGTCGCTTACCAACGTGATGTTGTAGGGCAGCCAGCAGATAAGGAAGACCAGCACCACAGCCAAGATGACCTTCATGGCCCGCTGCTTCTGGGCGTTCTTGGTCTGCAGGAGGGTGTGGATGGTGACGCCGTAGCAGAATAGCATCACCAGGAGAGGCAGGGCAAAGCCAAAGGTCTGTGGCAGGACCCGCAACACCACCCGCCACTTGTTCGTGTTCTCGTTGCCGATGCGCTCGTAGCACACGGTGCCATTGCCGTGCGAGGTAAATGCCTCACGGAAGAGCAGCACAGGCAGAGAGAGCAGCACAGAGAAGACCCAGATGCCCAAGCAGACAAACTTCACCCAGTGTCTCTTCTCGGTGGCAGCTCGGGTGGCATAGACGATGGCCAAGTAGCGGTCCACACTGATGCAGGCCAGCAGCAGGATGCCACTGTAGAAGTTGGCCTCCTGCAGCACGGAGATGGCTTTGCACATCACAGTGCCAAAGACCCACTCGTGGGCTTGGTATGCAGCCCAGAGTGGCAGGCTAAGGGCAAAAAGCAGGTCTGCCACTGCCAGGTTGAGAAGGTAGACATCAGTGACAGAGCGGTTGGTGTGGCTAGAGGTCACCACCAGCACCACCAGCCCATTCCCCACCATGCTGAGGATGAAGACAAGGCAGTAGGTCACCACCACCAGGTACTTGTTGAGGACTGAGCCACTGGGCCGGCACGGGGCAGCGGAGTCAGCAGTGTCAGGCATGGCAGTACTGTAGTCATAGGTGAAGTTGTAGAGGGCGAGGATGTTGGAGAAATCCCCATTGTAGGAGAGTGACTCCATTTTGCCTGTGGAGCACAGAGCAGCACAAGTGTAGGGTGGGAGGGTGATGTGGGCCAGAGGTGACAACATCTCTGGGTCCCCTAGCACCTCCATTGCCTCTCAGGTCCCCTCCCAGCCACTGGGCAGCCCTCCTCCACTGCTCCCATGTATCCACACCATGCTAGGTAATAGACAATGCTGCACACTGGATCACAGAATGGTTTAGGTTGGAAGGGATCTTTCAAGATCTAGTCCAACCACCCTGCTGGGAGCAGGGACACCTGCAACTAGAGCAGGTTGCTCAGAGCCCTGACCAACCTCACCTGGAATAGTTCCAGGGATGGGGTATCTACCACCCTGCTGGGCAATCTGGGCCAGGGTCTCACAACCCTCAGTATAAAAAAATGTCTTCCTTCTCTCTAGTCTGAATCTCCCTCTTTTTGTCTAAAAGCATCACCCCCTGTCTTATCACGACAGGCCTGCTAAAAAGCCTGTCCCCCATCTTTCTGACAGGCCCCTTAAGTACTGAAAGGCCACAACAAGGTCTCTCTAGACCATGTCACTGAGCACCACATCCATTCTTTCCTTAAACACCTCCAGGGATGGTGACTCTGCCACCTCCCTGGGCAGTCCATTCCAGTGTCTAATCACCACCTCAGGTTGGGAGGCTCCCCCATCAATGCAGTATCATGTCCCTTCAGGAGACACCTGGCCACTCCAGCATCCCCGGATGCCCCTGGTTTGTGTGTGTCCTTCAAAAACTTCTGAGCTCTTTGGGCATCTCAGGGCCCCTTGGGCATCTCCAAAGTCCTTTGAGCATCTCTGTGTACCTCTAGCCTCTTCATCCCCTCAAACATCACTGCTGGAGCTCCCCATCCTGCCAACCCAGACACTAGTGAGGCTGTGGTCACAGTGTCCAGGGCAGGTAGCACTTGAGAAGATTTGAAGGTTGTTTCATGCCTTTCTTCCCCCTCTGTTCCCTGCATGAATGGTTTCACACCCCAGAAAGATGTGTCAACCTTTGCAGGTGGCTTTAGAAATATTTCACATCTCTGGTTTTCCTGTTGCTCAGCTGGGTGCTGCCGGGCATCCCCATGTACCCTGTGCTCAGCCACGATGAGGAAATCACAGCTGACAGTCACTCTTCCTCTTTCCTCACCTGTAGGACACCCTGCTCTGTCCCTGCCTCCCTAAAGACCATTGCGCTTCAGCCTTCTCCCAGTATGGATACGGACTCTTGTTTCACCCCAGCTTCAGCCCTCTGCTCTGTTTCTGAACCTCTGAGCCCCTTCAGGGTTTGATGACACCAGAGCTGCTTGGGGGTGCTGAGTCTTCACTGTGCTGAGGAGTCCTCAGCCCTGAACCCAAATCCTCCCTGGGATCAACTTTCCCTTCTGCCCAGTGGGAATTCCCAACTGCAGCTGGGCTGGTGCCCCTGACTGCAAAAATCCCTCTGTCTCTGCTGGCCGTGCCCCCGCAGTGATCCCAGGATGGTGATGCCCCAGCATCCTAGAGGACTACAGCAAGGGACACTTACGGGTGCTGATGGGGTAAGGTCCCCCCCAGGTGGTGCTGCTGTGGGCACAGGACAGAGTTGGACATCAGCATTTCCCCTCAGTCTATTTTTGGCTGCTTCTTTCTGCCTCCCCACTCAAAAATCTCAGCAGTTCCTCCAGGACCAAGTATCCCCACCCAGATACCCCACAGATGGCCCAGCTGGGGGAACAAGCAGCACCCTATTTCCTCTCCTGATCTGGGAAGAGCTGGGGGACATTGGGGTGGCCCTGGGGGTCTCCAGGGGAGGAAGGAGGGACATGTCATGGGGAAGAACCCCCCTGGTTCATTGCTGTGCAAGGAAATTGGAGCAAGCACTTTCCCCCCAGGCACCCATGCCCGATGGCCCTGGGGACCATGGGGGCTTTGCACCCCAGATGAGACTTGGGCAGAACCCTGGTGAACTTGGGCAGAGCCACTGCCTCCCACTCCCCCTGCACCAGGCAGCCCCTCAGGCAGCCAAAGCATCCCACCTCGATCCCAGCCCACTCCACATGAAAGGGGGTTCAGCTGGCTGCTGGGGAGGGGAGGGGTCAGTGAAGCCCAAGGAAAGCATAAGTCTCCAGTGGAGCACCCTGGAGACTCAATGCCCTCACTGTCCCACCAAATCTGGGGTCTTCTCCCCATCCAAAGCTGTTTCTCACCTGAAAGCACAGGCCACAGGGATGAATCCAAGGTGTCACCCCCAGAGAGCTCTGGCACAGAGCGTGGTGGGACCAGGCCCGGGGGTCCTGCCAGGCCAGACGGATGGTCCCTCACCTGCAGCTGCTGCTGTGCTGTCTCCCAGTGCCCCTTCCTTCCACCACCCGCTTTATGCCACCCAGGGAGGAAGCGAGGTTGCAAAACCTTCTCCCAGTGTGAAAGGGAAGTAGCAGCCCACAGCCCCCTGCCACCCTCCTGGTCCAGGGTCCAGGCCACTCAGCAGTGAGTGACACCAGGGCACATGCAGGGGTGCATTTCGCCCCCTGCACTGATGCACCCCAAGGGGCTCCAGCTGGGGGTCTCCACTTTATCCCCAGCTGCCAGTGGATTCAGGTCTCCCCTTCAAAGCCTCTCTGGGTGGTGCAGCCCCCCACAGGAGACTGGAGACCCCCTGGGGCCATGTCAGAGTCTGGCAGGCAGGCCAGTAGGCTAAGGCAGGGCTCCGTGCCTCTGTTTCCCTATTGACAGGGTGGGCATTGGTGCCAGGGTTTTGGGCAGCAAAGAAGCACTAGAGGGCTGCCTTGCCCCCAGAGCAGAGCCCCACATCCCCCCTGCTGTGGCTATGCCAAGCAGAGCTGGGTCAAGCTGAGCCAGGTTGAGCTGTGCTGCCAGGCAGACCCATGACCCCATGCCAGCCCTCTAGACTCGAGGAACCCAACCAGCACCCCTGCAAGCCTGGGGCACCCTCACTCCTCCAAGCACCCCTATTACCTTTAGGGAAAACTTGCACCCAAGCGCACCCCCTGAGCATCCCTATCCTTCTGGAGTACCCCATAACCCTTGGGGCACACCCATCCTCATAGTTTTGGGGTGCTCCCACACTTTTGGGGCACCTCTCCTCCGTGGAGGCACTCATACAATTGTAGGGCACTGTCATAGCGCTGGGGTGTCACCACAGACATGAGGACACTCCTATTCTCTGGGGACACACACAAAATTTTGGGCACCCCCTCAGGTCCATGGCACCCTCACAGCCTTCCCAGATTCACCCCACTCCCTGGGGGCACCCCACACTTTTGGGGCTCCTAGCCCTAGAACCATCCAGCTCGCAGGACACCTCTTTACCCTGCGAGCACCCTCATATCCCTGGAGCACGCAATTCTTAGCTAAACTCCCATACCCGGGGCATACCCACTGCCTCCTGGGCTCCCCCGAGAGCCCGTGCGGCACTTTCACGCTTCTGGGGACCATCACACACCAGAAGAGCTCCACGGGCCACCCCACACTTTTGGGAATCCCCATACCTCAGGCACTCCCCAAGTCTCCGGGCCCTCCCCAGCTGGGGGAGAGCCCCATCCAGCCTTCCGGGGCATCCCTCTGCCCATGCCCCACCGCATCTATGGGGAAGCCCCCGAGCGCACGGACACCCCCCAGCCCCACGCCCTCCGCCCCACTTCCACGCGCCGCTGCGTGGAGCGTGCTGTGGCGTCATCGCGGAGGGCGGGTCTCGCGCGCCTGCGCTATCGCCTGCCGGCTCCGCTGCGGCCGGGGCCGGAAGTGACGGACAGGCGCGAGAGCGGAAGTGGCGGCGCAGGCTCGGGCGGGTCCCCGGTGCGCGCAGCGGGCTCGGCTCCCTCCGGCCTCGGCCCCCTGAGAGCCCCTCCCCTCCCCGGCACCGACATGATCCTGCTCGAGGTCAACAACCGCATCATCGAGGAGACCCTCACGCTCAAGTTCGAGGGCGCGGCCGCCGGGTAGGGACGGGGATGGGGGGGGCTAGGCCGGGCCTGACTGGGGCGGGGACGGGAAAGGGAACAGGGTCGGGGACAAGGAGGCCGCGGACTGAGGGAGGGTTTGGGGGCCTTTGGCTGGCGGGGACCGGGCAGTGCAGACGCCCGAGCCTGTCGGGTGACGGGGCGGTTGGTGCCACTGTAGGATGGGGGCCTGGGAGAAGATGGGGCTGAGCGGGGTGGGAGGGAGCACTGAAGTGGGGTGGGGGTGGGGCGCGGAGGTGCTGGGCTGGAGGAGTTAGTATGGGGCAGGATGGGGGCCAGGGGGTGGAGGCGCTCGTCGGGAAGATGATGAGGCTGAGCTGGGAGGGGGTGCTGGAGGTTGGCGAGGGGTGGTATTGAGGTGGAATGAAGGAGGAGAAAGGCAGAGCTGGGACGGAATGGCGGCCTGCGGCGTGAGAGGCCAGGGAGGAGAGTGGGTACTGGAAGAGGGTGGTCTGGATAGGGGTAACTGAGCTGGGGGTGGTGGAGTTGATTGTAGTCTGGGCAGAGTGAAGGCCTGAGGCACGAGGGGCCAAAGCTGGGCGGACAGAATTGGAAGGGAGAGTGAGGCTTGATGGGGCAGTTAGTGCTAGGGCAGTGTGGAGGCCTGGAGGGGGGCAGGTGCTATAGCTTGCAGCATGGAGGCAAGCTGGGGGTGAAGATGTGACTAGGGGAGCAGAGCTGGAGGAGTGGGGCTGGGCAAGCAGGGAATTCAGGGGAAGGTGGATTTGCAGGGATGTTTGCTTTGGGTAAAGCGGCCTTCATTTGAATGGATCAAGTGTGGTGCCTGTGCTGGTACAGAATGGGGGGGGGAGGTGACAACACGACAACAAACAAGAAACCTGTGTGTGCAGCCGAGGCCTCAGCCTTTTGCTTTGGGAGTGGGGAATGGATTCTAGTATGCCCCTCTGTTTTTCTGAGCAGAAGGGTTGCAGAGAGCAGGAGGGATTCAGGCCCACAGCTCTGTCAGAGCCCCTGGTGGGTGTCCTGGCCTTGGAGGGTGGGTTGGGTGGGCTAGCCTGCACCTGCATCTTTGGTTGGCACAGTTCAATCCCTGGGGAGCCAGTGAGTATTTTGCTGTGAGTGTTGCACCAGCGCTATAAAGGTGTTGGTCTGAACAAAGCATAGCTTGGAAGAGAGTCCCTTTCTATAAATGTCCTTATGTGCAGCCAAGTTACCCATGAGCTTGCTTGCACTGTCTCCTGACATGAGCAGTGCCAGGCACCTTTGGACCGAGACAAAGCCCTTCTCGAGAAGCAAAGCATGGTAGTGTTATCTCTGGGGTGGAGCCTGCCCTGGTGCCTCAAAGTGTACAGCCGAGGCTGCTCCAGGAAGGGACTCTCCCCCCCCCGGCAGGTGCCTTTTTCTGTGTCACCTTTTCCTTTTTAAGCTCTCTGCCTTTTGTGTGCAGAACTTTGACAGAGGCCATTTCCTCCGCTTTCCCCTCACAGTTGACATGTTGCTTAGGTTGTGGTGGTTTGGGGTTTTGTTTGTTTTGTTTTTTTCATAAAATAGCCTTACAGGCCACACTGCCTTGCAGGATAGCTGAACTGCTTGCAGACGTTTTATTCTCAAGCTTGATGGTTTAATGCAACAAGTTTCCCCAGAGCACAGGCACTGCACTGGGAAGAGAGGGGTCCCAGGTGAATGCTGTGGTGTAGAAGCTGCATCCATCGGGGAAAATATTACATGTCTGGAGGTTAATGTTGTGTTTCAAAACCACTCCTTCATCAGAAGGCTGTACCAAAGCACTCATTCTGCTAGAGAGGAAGAATGTGCGTGTGTCCTTGTGTTGGTCTAAATGTGGATGTAGCACTCTGCAAGTTTAAATGCACCCCGAAGGCCCGACATTGCATGACCAGTGCTGGGGTTGCTCGCTCTGTCTGCACCAGCCTGCAGGCCCCTGAATTTTCCATTTCGCTGTATGGCAAAGTCTCCTCAGCCCTGCACTGCCACACTTGCTGGCATGCTAATTGTTCCCAGATCAATTTCATAGTGCAGCTGATGGCACTCTGCTTCTGCCTCTTACCAATGGCATGTTCTTTTCTCTAGATGATGTTTCTAGGTAAGTTTTGTGCCTCGAGCATGCTGCTGAAGGAGAGGAAGTTACTTACTTCTGCATTTTCTTCTGTGCTTCTGTTGGGACCCTCCTGTCCAGGCAAGCGCAGGGTGGAGACAAAGGTCTGAGATGTGCAGGGAGGTGTACTTTTTTCCCTGGATTTCAATCCTTTTAGGGAATGGGTGTTATGCAGTGCTATACATGTGAATTTTCTTGTCATTCTGGCCACAATTCTTGGGTCATGCCCATGGTGCTGAGCCTGCAGGCAGGAGGAGATTTCATGTATTTCTATTTTAATGATGTTTTTCCCAAGGCCTGTCTTAGGGGTGCATATAGGACTGTCAGGGCAAGATCAAGCCTTGAGGGATTCAGTGACTGGGAAGAGTGAGTCTGGACACTGGGGCAAAGTTGGTTTTGCATTATTTGCTCTAAACCAGGTTTGGGGCAAGTGCAATGCATGGGTTGGTCCATAGTGGTTGTCTCGGAGCCAGGTGTGCCTGGTGGCTTCCATGCCAGCCTGTGAGTTGGGCAGGGTTTGTTTCTAGATTCTTTGCTGGAGACTTCTTTTCTGTGGCATGGGCTGTGTCACTCACCTCTGCTTCCCATGGCCACAGTGTGGCTGTGATTCAGCAGGCTCCCTGCAGAGCTTTCCTGGACCATGAGGTGAGAGACACTTTGTGTTTCACTGTAGAAGTCAGAGCTCATAGCTACTCACAACATTATTGATGTGCATTGTATGTCAAAATCTGATCTGTGTGGAGGTTCATCATCTGTCTCTGGAGTTCCCACTGTGGAAGATGCCTTGGCAGATAGAGATCAGCACTTGAGGCAACACCTAACCTGTCTCTGAGTCCTCCCTTGACAAGGTCCTTGGAGCTTGGAAGCATCCACCGGTAAATAGGGTAAATTCCAAACGTGGGGCTTTTTTTTGGTTTGGTTTGGTTTGGTTTGCTTTTTTTTTGTCGTCAGAACCCATGGAAATCTCACCTCCTTGGGCAGCCACCACTGAATGGTGGCATTTGTATTTAGATCAAGGTGGTGACAGGTGATAGTGGTGACTAATGGTGACTTCAAAACAGACTTCACCTTTTCTTTATTTAATATTATAATTTCATTTTTTTTATCAATTTCCTTAAACTAACCACATTTTTAAATAAAGGCCTAAAGCTGCCAGAATCTGTTGAAATAACCTGAGTTAGGAATTTGCTGATGAAACTTTCCAGCATTGAACTGCTGCAGTGGGGGAATGCCTGGTCAGTAAATAGAAACAAGTGTCTTGAAATTAGGGAGCTCATGAGCTTTTGTGTCAAGGGAATAAATTGTCCACCCTGAAACAATTTAAGTGTTAAAATATTTTGATGTTTTACATTAATTTACACAGTTTTTCCTGCATCGTTCTGTTTAACACATGGGGAGGAACTGCCTCCCAAAACAGATTTGTTGTCCAGTTTGTCCTGCTCTAGTTTAACTGACTCCAGTGAAAGTGGCACAGGGTTTTGTTCATAGGGTTTGGTTTTCTAGCCATATGTAACTTGCCCTAAGTTGCTGGTAAATTAATCATCTATCTCGAATTCTTACTTGGTATTTACCTGCTGTGAAAAAAGAAAACAGATTTGCATAGCTTGGTTCCTTTACAGCTCTTAGTAGCTACATATCTGCAGAGCTTCGTGGCCATTAGCTATGGAGGGAAACAGCTGAAGCTTGGACTTCCCTCATGCAGTTCCTGTGAGTGATTGGAGAGCTGGGCTGAGGCTGTACCCACGTGGTTTATGGTGTTTGCCATTCGCTTTGGTGCACGTTGACTGTAGAGCTGAGCCTTTCAGACAGGGAGGCTGAGTGCTGGCTGAGACTGGGTAGCATGAACTTTGTGTTTGTGATGTTTGGTGTAAAGTGAGTTCGTTGTGGGGAGACCAAGGAGTGTCTGGAGGTTGTTGGGCATGCTGGGAAGATAGTGGAGCCTCTGGTCCTGCTTGGCACCACTGAGAAACTCTCTGCAGGGGTGGCTGCAGCAATCCATGGCTCCAGTACTTCAGGGGAGTCCAACGGCCCCACTTAAAAGAGAGATTGCTCCTCTGCCACCCCTTCCTTCTTGCTGACACAGGCAGTTTTGTGGCTTCAGGGGAAACAGGATTGGGGAAGTGACCGAGGTTAAAATTAAAAAGGCAAAACTGGGTATTTTTAGCCCAGGAGAATTTCCTCATCCCATTCATTATGCGAAGGCTGCTTGCCCTAGTGCAGTTGAGGAGCAGGGATCAGATCTCCCTCTTTCAGCAGCAGTGGTAGGTGATAGCTTGGGTCCTCTCAAGCCCAGCCTGGAGCTGTGAATCTCCCCCAGCATGGCCTTGCATGCTGAAACTCAGTCTGACAGACTCTGAGGAGTGCATGGGCAATGCCACTGGCAGAAAGCGGTACCCTTGGGTTCAGCATGGCATGGGTGGCACTAGCAGTAAACCTTGGCTGGTGTGCTGTAGGTGTTTGAGCATGGCTCCTGGGCTGCCACAGCATGTCTGGCTTCAGCCACCCCAGAAGGTGACTTTGCATTAATGGTGGATCATGAGCCACCTCTGGGACTAGGCAGTGCTCTGCTTTCAAGCAATAGCCCAGGGAACAGGAGGGAAGAGCAGCCTGGATCTGCAAAGTGTTAGGTTTTCTCAGGTTGTTCTCTCGTCTCTCCAGCCTTAGTTTTTATTTCAGGTTCCTGAGAGGGACCTGTTTGACGTTGTTCTCTGAGAACAGTTCTTGCAGCCACTGGTGCTTTACACCAGTGAAAAGTGGGTATCAGTTGCTGTACTAAAGAAACACAGTGAATGGTGTGTGCAAAATGAGGCTCTTCCCTAGAGACCTGCCTCAGTGCTGGATCAGTCCAGCAAGGACACCCAGGCTACCTGCCCATAGCTGTAACAGAGATGTGCAAGGTGAACACCTGTCTGGAAGCAGACCTGTCCACACCATCTGTATGCTGTGGGACTGGCCCATGCTGGGAATCTCAACATTTTCCTACCAGGCAACCTCCTCTAGGCTGTGAGGGAGAAGCCTGGGCCCAGAGGAGCCACCAAACTGAGAGGGGAGAGTCATCACGTGCAGGGGCTGCCATACCGCACTCGTCATCGCCTGCCTGACGGAGCATTCCTGCTCAAGTTTGTGGTGGGTGTGCTTCCAGAGCTGAGGGAGCTCTTTCATTTCATATGCTCCTGCAGCTTATGCAGAGCAGCTTTTGTTAGCTGAGCAGGGCCCAGGAGTGGAGGAACTGTTCAGATAATTTTAGACATTGCTCATAATTTTTTTTATTGGAGTGACCTTTCTGTAGAGAGAGCCTGCAGTCTGTCAGTGGATCTGGCTCGGTCTCTCCAAACTGTGTGTCAGCTCTGGTAATCTGAAAACTCTGCTCCGATCTCTAAGCTTTGAAATACTCCCCTTCTTTTTTTAGGCCCTCTCCTCTGGGGCAAGAGATTAGAATATCTGTATGCCTGCAGCTTTTAAAATAATTGCCATCCTTCTTTATTGGGTACAAGCCTTAATTGTGGAGATGCTTCAGTATGCTTGTCAGTCAAGTTTGCATTTAGGTCTGTTTAATACATGAGGGCTCTGTTTAATTACAGTCTTCATTCTTCGTTCTTCTGATCTTGAATTTGTTGTAGCATATAGCTAAGAGCCTCTGTGGCCTGAGAATGAAGCGGGGAAGTTTGGAAGTTGTCTGAGTCAAAAATGAGGAAATGCTGTCAGGAAAAAAAGATTTGCTGTTGCTCTTAAGCGCTTGCTGATGTCTCTCCACAGGCACTGTGTCCCTTCGTGGATGTTCTGCTAGGGTGAAAAATCTGATTTGAAGCTGGCTCTGTATTAGATAGGAGGAGTGTAGGAACCATTTGGAGATAAATAGGAGGAACCTTTTATTGTTACCAGCAGAGAGTGGATGGGATTTGGTGTGGATTTTACTTCCAACCCGATAAGTGTTATCAGAAAATGGACTGCTGCTGCTGCTTGGAACAGCTGCCATTTTAGCATCTGAATTCAGGCAGAGTTTTGCAGAAAGATCTGGTCTGGATTTGGTGTTTAGTCCAGAAAGGAGCCATTTCAGTTACTCGATATGAGCTGGTTTTACCGTCCATTTGGGACAGGGCAGCAAACAGGGAAGGTTGCCGGGGGAGGCTGTGGTTCAGGTGGTGTTGGTGGTAGTGAGCTTGCAGGGTTCTCAGCAGCTCTCTGCCTTGGGAGCAGATGGGCTGTACTGTCTGAAATCTCCCAAGCGTAGCCAGGCTTAGTCTGCTTCTCAGAGACTTGAATCAGGGGTAGAAATGAACCCCAAATGATCTCCCAGGTGCCAGGAGCCCCACTTCAAAGTAAAACATGGAAAGGATGTCTGAGATTTACAGTCCCTCTGTGCCAAGCTGCTAAACTGCCAGTTCTCATCGTGGCTGTGGATGTGTCTCACTGCAGAGGCAGGGGGCACTGGAGCATGGTACACCAGGCAGAGCTCTTCAGGATCATACCAGTAACTTGATAGTAACTGGTACCCACTGTTGCAGCAGCTCAGTCCTGGTTCCAAGCCTGCTGTACATCTCCTGCACAAAGCCTTTACCCACATGAGAGCAGGGTGGGTTGGGAGCACTAAACAGTGAGAGGACACACTGTGCCTCCACAGGGTGTTCAGCACATCACACTGCTCTTCCTGTTGGTGGAGGATGGGGTTGGTGGGAGGTCGAGGGGAAGTTGATCACATCTGTGTGACCTGCAGTGCTGTCTGGTCCAGAAACCAAGGGAAGCTGGAGGTGAGAACTCTCCCTTCTGCCTGGGGACTTCCTGATGGAGGAACAACAATTTGGGTAGTGAAAGGGGTGATTTTTCTGGTGTAGAAATATTTGCAGTAGCTAGGATAGTTTTGGTGAGGTGAGCCAGAGGAATAAATAGAAGCATTTTAAACATTGGGGTTGTAAGGTGGCTGAACTGTGAAGAGCTAAGGAGAGCTTGCTTCACTCACAGCCACGCCTCTGATACCCTTCCCAGTCCTCCCTTGAACCGGGCCATGCCTGGTTTACTTAGATGTGTGCCAGGTGAGGCAGAAAACCCACCCTGCAGTAGTAGATGACAGGGCCAATGTGGTTGCAAAGAACTCTGCAGGCGGCTCGCGTGAGCTCTTGCTTCACTGAGGCTGTGCTGGGAAACAGGTGAATATTCAGCACCTAAAGTTCTGCCCAGTTACCTGCTTTCCCCTTAAATCTCCCCTCCTCACCATCCCCAGGTACAAGAACTAAGCCACTTGGGAAATCAGTGTTAAAATAACTTCTCTAAGAAATCATGCTTGTACCAGGAAAGGTTCAAAGGGGCTGTCTCAGCTGTAAGCTTTTGTGTGCAGAACAAAGGCTCTCATGCAGAGCCATTAACCGATTTTGGCTACGTGATCTCAGTCGGCTTCTTAAATAAAGTGGTGAGTGATCATCCTCTGCCATCCCCTGGTATACTGGGCAAGCAAGCAGGGATTTGGTTTCCTTCCGCAGTGGAATCACTCGGGTGCTCGCTGGATGTCAGTTGCTTCCCTGCGTTGCCCTTGCTCAGAGGGGGGTGTTGTGCTGGGAGGCTCTGCTGGGAGCTGGGTCTCTGGGAACTGTCAGCTCTGTGTGCGTGGGGAATGGGCATTGAACGGTGTAACTCTGAGAAGACTGAACTGAGGGTTTAAGGATGTGTCCTCTTTAATATTTCTAGCTTTTGCATGCCTGCCTGCGCTATCTTTAAAGCTTCCTACTTAGGTTTCTTTTTTTATAAAATTTATACTGCCATCCAAGCTGATTCCTCAGTCTGAGTGTGGTGCTCTAAAAGAAGAACACTTCTGCGTTGACTGACCGCGTGGGATCAGTGGGATTTTCTTTCATCCCTGCTCTGAGCAGTCCTCAGTGAGCAGAAGTGGCTTGGATGTAGCTTTGGGAATTGCTTCTGTTTCCAGGAGTTCAAGTTGAATATGCGGCCAGGGATGCCCTGTGAGCCTTCATCTCAGGCCCAGCTAGGAGGCAAAGATGAGAGTGAAAGAGGTCATAGGTAGCTGGCACAGCTCTTAAACTGAAGGACCTGCCTTGGGTGCACTCGCAGTGCTTCTTTCAAGTCTGTGGTTTTTATCGTCAGTGATGCCACACAAAAGACAGAGGCTATCCAGCCCTCCAGCAAAAAAGGGCTGTCACTTTTTGCAGCTAATAACTTCCAAGAAGCAGCAATACCTCATCACTTCCACTTTGGATCTGTGGCTGGGGGTTAATTCCTCCCTTTCACTCGATTAAAATTTTGTCAACCTGGTCTGGGATCAGAGTTATTCAGTGCCTTGGTCTCTACTTCTTGTCCATCTTGAGTTTTAGCACATTGTGGAAGCCAGCTTCTGCAGAGGCTGTCTGCAGAAAAGCTGATGGAAGAGAC
The DNA here is from genome assembly GCA_024611175.1 of Megaceryle torquata. Classification (NCBI taxonomy): domain Eukaryota; kingdom Metazoa; phylum Chordata; class Aves; order Coraciiformes; family Cerylidae; genus Megaceryle; species Megaceryle torquata. The sequence goes on along the minus strand of JANIJG010015333.1, from coordinate 47,311 downwards.
CGTTGCTTTCTGCGGGGCAAGGGGGGGAGAATAAAACCTTTCCCAAATATGGTAAGGGGCAGTAGATACTGAGTTATCACTTCCCCCACCTTTCTCGGTGTATGTACCAGGGCATAGCCAGTACCCAGCAGTGCATGCACACATGGACAGAGCAAGTTTTGATGGAAAGGCTGCCTTGACGTGCTGGCTTTTGTTTGGGGAGGTATTTCAGTACATCAGTTCAAATGGATGCGAACGAACTGTTTCAGGGGATAGATTTCTGTTAGCAGCAGCATTAGCCTGTACTCCATTTAGTATTGGCTACTTTTGAAAAACAGGAAGAGAGAAGCTGTGAAACAGCAGCAACAGACTGGCATTTTTATCCTGTTCTCACTTTCTACTCCTGCTTTCTGTGGTGGAGGTACTTTTGCATTGCTCCCTGTTGGAGAATGCCTATTAACACAGTCTCCTTGGAGCTGCCAAAGCCGTTATGTGGTGCCAGTCCCAACAAAATCACTTCTCAGAGGCAGTTAGATCTTTCACAGGATTCTATTCTTCTGCAGATCATGGACAAACTGTCAAATAGCATTTAAGGTGTTGTTAAATCTTCATACCCACAGAGTAAGATGGGATGTGCCTTTGACTCACAAGGTATTCTTGATGCTGATCGGGAATCCCAAAGACCACACTGGACAGTGTTAGAGTAAACCCAGACCTATAGTTTTTCCTGCAGAGCTAGCTGGCGTGGTGTTGGCATATTTTGAAGGAACATGGAGGAGGGGCAGGATGAAATGCATGTCTGGAAAGTTTCCTTCTGTGGTTTGCTTCTAGCCCCCAAACTTGGAGAAGGGGTATTCTCTGTGAGTGAGTGATAACAGCGTGTTTGCTGAGCTGCTGTTGATGGTGAATGGGGCACTGCATCAGGTATGGGAATACAGAAAAGAACCTCTGTCTCCAAACCTGTATCGTGGCTGCTCTGTATGGATAACGTGCTTGTGAAACCAAACTCCTTAGTGATGAGCTGCTTCAGACATTTCTAACTAGAAATCTGCAATCTCAAAATCTATTAATAAACTACAAATAATAAGAATCTCTGCCAGCTTCAAGGCCTGTTTTCATATCGTTTGGGGTAAAACTGGTGCTTACAGGAATGAAGTCTGAGATCTCTTGTTGAAGGATATCTGCTAGTTGAACAAAGGGAGATTGAAGGGTTTTCAGGTAGAGCTGCTTGTGAGAAGTAAGGCATTGGAAATTAATTCTATTTCCTTCACAGCTTGGAGGTTGCTGTTTGAGTTCTCATTTACCTCCTTTGTTTTCTTTGCTTTTTTTAGAAATAAACCAGAGGCAGTAGAAGTAACATTTGCAGGTAAGCTCCACAGCTATCTTGACTTCCCTGAAAAAAAAGGGCTGGCTTGAATGGTCTGCCCACTATTATACCCGGTGTGCCCGAATTCACCCAGTGCTGCTGCAAGGGGAGGAGAGCTGCACAGGGGCAGACATTGTGGACACCCTGCAGCATCCCCAGAGCTGGGGCTTTATCGGCGGTCCTACTGTTTTAGCTGTCTGTCCACCTTCCCTTGGACTTTCCCCCCTAAGCAGTGAGCTCAGTGGTGGCAGTGCTTTGTTTGGTCTGTGTGTGCTGCACAGCTTTTCTCTTTTACCTCGCCTCTTCTCCAGTCCTGTCCTTGATGCTACTTGTTACTAGATCTTTAGCACCATTTGGGTTGTTAGAAAGCTGGCTTGGGGTGACAGGCAAGACAAATTCATCACCTGAAGTTTGCTCTCTAGTACGAGAAGTGCCAGGGAAGTTCAAGTGTTCATTCAGCATCTCATTTTTTACTTCTGTTATTAAGAATCTGTTTAAGCTGCAGAGCTCCATGGGGAAGAAGAGCTTGCTAGGTAGTTGGAGGGTTGCCTTGCCCTGCCTGTTCTGCATTGAAATGGAAACTGTTTCAGCAGGCGGTGTCTGAGCTGCCTTTGCTGGCAAAGATGCTTCCTCCTCTAGGCTGCAGCTGTGACCTGGTAGGCATGTCAGTCACTTTCTATGCTGGCCATCCAGAAGGCTCCTGTCTCTGTGTGTTTGTATCCTTGTGCATTGAGCACAAGCAGATTTGCCAGGGATGCTAAATGACCTTCCAGTAAGGTAGTTGTGGCCCCATCCCTGGAGATATTCAGGGTGAGGCTTGATGAGGCTTTCAGCAATCTGCTGTAGTTGAAGATGTCCCTGCTCTCAGCAGGGGGGTTGGACTAGATGTTCTGAGAGGTCCCTTCCAACCCAGACATTTCTATGATTCTGTGACACTAGACTAAAGCTTTCTGTGATGGCCAGGTGTCAAAACTGTTTCAGCCCTTTAAATGATAACAGGTCTCACTACATGATGTTACCACTTTCCTTAATGATGGGATTCTCTCTTGGTGTGTGTGAGGGCTGGAGCAGGTGGAATGGTGTTGCTTCATGCAGTTTGTACAATATGTAGGGAAAACCTTCCCCAGAAATAGGAACTGGTTCCTGTTCCCTCATGTTTCTCTTGCTTGCTTCACAGACTTTGATGGAGTCCTTTACCATATTTCAAATCCCAATGGAGACAAGACAAAAGTGATGGTCAGTATTTCTCTGAAATTCTACAAGGAGCTCCAGGAACACGGTGCTGATGAGGTGAGTATCTCTGGGACTTGAGCCTACAAATACTCTCTTAGCATGGGCTAAGAACAAGCAACATCTAAGGAACATCTGTGCTCCCATCTCATGCCGGTGAAAGGAGCAGCCCTGTGCCAACCTGGAGTCCCATTTTGCTGGAAGACAAAGGCTAAGTGTATTCACACTCTCATCATTAAGAAGTCATCTTACGTGACGCTAGAGCCTGAAAGGGACTGCCAGTTTTGAAAATCAAAATGATTGTGAGGCTTGACTGTATAGAAATAGTTTCCCTGACTGATGCCTTGAGCCCACAAGTGGAAGGATGCACCAGAATCTAGATTCTCTAGATGCTCTTCTGATTCAAACTGTGCTTGAGAGCAAGTGATGGGCTCTTGCTGTGTGTGCAAACCTTGATCTACAGGCTGGTTCCCTTTTTGCTGCTGCTATGTGAAGTAGCAGGTTCAGTTCCTGTTGAAGGGGCTGGGGCTGTGGAGGGCCTTTTATGGTAGAAAGAAGGAGCCTCTCTGAGCTGTGGTTGGGTGGCAAGACAGGAAATGTGACTCAGTTCCTGAGTCAGTTTTCAAATCTCCACATGGTAGCAAATGGGGTTCACCCAAAGCACTTCAGCAGGCTTTTGCCTCTCAGTGTCTGTCTTTGGAGGAAAACAAGGAAACTGCTCCATAAGTTTATTGCAAGTCTGGCAAGAAGCAGGCAATTTGAACCCAAAGTGAACTCCTGCATGTTGCTGCAAGACCTACCAACGTCAGAATAAATATGACACAAGTGTCCTGCTTTCCTGGTTCCTATATGTTGTGCTTTCTAGGAGCAGCGTTGCTGGCTACTGAAGATACTGCTGCTGGCAAACAAAAGTCAAATGGTGGAGCACTTGCAGAATGTTTAGTGAGGATCAGTACAGTGTGAGAACCACCGTGGTGGGCTAGTGTCTGACGCCACTGTGCACCAGTAGCCACCACCGTGGTGGTGGAAGGCAACTTCTCAAGCTTTTAGAGGGTAATTGGATCTCTGCAGGACTGCCTTGGAAGTGTTAACTAAATAAAAGTTACATTTTTAATCACCAGTTAGCAAACTGTTGCTCTCTGTGTTTCCCTGGAGATGATGGAGCTTGTTTCTGCTCTATCTTTGGTGGAACCTCCCTGTGAAGAGCACAGAGTGGGGTTCCTGCTAGGACAGAGCATCCCCTGGGCTGCTGCTGGCAGGCAGGCTCTCTGCTGAGAGGAGGTTTTGGCATGCTGAGAGCCCATGCATCCTCTGCGTGGTAGTGGGTGTCATCCCAGGAGGGCCGTTTCTGCCACAGTGCTGTGTTCTCTGAAATACCTCCTGTTCCCAGCCCCCTCATGGACACAGAACTATGGCTCAGTAGAAAATTGCCATTGATGTGAAATTCAGCAGTGATTATGTTTGAAGAAAGGTTTGTGCTGTGCTGTAGGTGGCTCAGCTTCTGGGAGGCATCCAAGCTGCCTGGAAGTCTCCTCTCCATCCCCATCTGTCCCATGCAATAGGCTGAGACAGGGCAGGTGATTGCCCAGCTGCACTGCACCTGACCCCACTCAGAACGTGCCTTCCCCAGGGAGAGGGGTGGGGTATGCTCTGCGTCTGCTTTTATTGGGAAGAAGGGTTGCAGCTCTCAGACCTGTTGTGTCAAGCTCTGCTGACAGTTCTTTGAAGGTTTGAGGTGTATAGAAAGAATGTCCTTCCCCATACAAACTCAAGACTATGAAGAACTTTTAAAAATTCCAGTTTTGAGTCCTGTTCTGCAGCACATCACCTGTCAGTAGGGTTCAGGGAGCTCTGCCTAGAGCAGGAGCAGTCAGTCCATGAGTCAATATTTGTCCAAGTTCACTTAGACTAGGGGAAGCAGATGCTGAATTTGATGTTTCTAGATGGAGTCCAAATGTGACCTGGGCTGTGCAGGAGGAAACAACTCTGATAGCGTGTTTAATTTATTTCCTAGGTATTGAAGAAAGTCTATGGAAACTACTTGGTAAATCCTGAATCAGGTAACTGCAGTAACACTTACTCTGTGTGGGTATGAATGCAATTCCAAAATTATTTATGTTGCCTCGGATATGTTCAGATGAAGGCTGCACTTCAACTGGAGCACTCTGTACAATGACTGGCAAATTAAAAGGTGGTTTAGGTACATCAGGGCTGAAGTAGCTTGCAGCACAGACTGTAATTCTTGATGAAGCCTTCCTCCAGGAAGCCTTTGTTCCTTGCAGTTGGGGTCTTTGTTCTTCTTAAAGACACTTTGTGAGACACAGGAAAACCATGGTTACCTGTGACAGCATCTCTTCCTACTCACTGTGAAAACCTGGGGGCAGCTCAGCCAGCATGTGTGTCTGGGAGCTCAGGAAGGAGCCCCAGGAGCATTGCCATGGCCATGTGCCAAGTTCAGGCATGGCTTCTGGCAATGCTTGCAGTGGGAAGCTGTGGAGCTTTGGGGAGGGCTTAAGGCAAAGGTGGAACTGTAGGTGTTTCTTTCCAGAAAATGCTTCTGGCTTCACTAAGGCCCTGAATAGATGATTAAGGTTAGTGTCTGTCCCTCCCCAGGTTACAATGTCTCTTTGCTCTACGACCTGGAGAACCTTCCTGCAGACAAGGATGCTATCGTGCACCAAGCTGGCATGTTGAAGCGCAACTGTTTTGCTTCGGTCTTTGAGAAATATTTCAAATTCCAGGAAGAGGGCAAAGAAGGAGAAAAAAGAGCTGTCATCCACTACAGGGACGATGAGACAATGTAAGTGTTCACACAACAGGAGTTGGATGGCTGTCAGCCCACTCTTTGCTCCCACTCGCTGCTGTAGGTTATGGGTGGAAAGTCTGGAAATCCTACTCTGTACCTTGGCAGGGTGATTAATAAGGGCTTGTCCTTGACTGTCAGAAGTATCCAGTGAGGTGAGCCAGAGGAATAACAGCTGCAGGGATGTTACACAAGAATCTGTTAGTGGTAGCACTTGTGGATGCATGCAGGAGAGGAACTGGCCGCTCCCAACAGAAATGTTTTCCTCCCTGTAAATACTGTCTCGAGGGAGGGGAAAATTCCACCAGCCAGGCCTATGAATGGTTGTTGTATCTATTTGACCTTGTCACGTGGTTGCTTCCTTATCCACTTGTACTTCTTAGCTCTGGTTCACAGCTGGGTTCTCCGCTCTCCCCCACCTGCAGGTATGTCGAGGCGAAAAAGGACCGTGTCACGGTTGTGTTCAGCACAGTATTTAAGGATGATGATGACGTGGTGATCGGAAAGGTGTTTATGCAGGTATGGAAACTGAATTATGGGGAAAGGGTCTGGTCCTTGATTCAGATGCCTTCTTGCTTGAAGCAGTGTTGCCAAACAAGCAGATGTTAAGCTGCAGTAAGATCACGGGCAGTTTAATGCTTGTAAATGCTTTGCAGGGCTCCAGGCTGCACTGGGATGGAACAACCATGTTAATAGGCACAGGCAGTGTATTTTATAACCCAGGCTCTTGCATTGCCATCTTTATGGTCTTTCTCATATGGACAGTACAATATATTTGTGTTACAAATGAGAAACTACAGTGAATACTTCAGCACCCACCTTGAGGCCCTGTAGTGCAGCAGTTGTGGTGTAGGGCTCACCAGCCAGCTGAGGAGCTGAGCGTGGTGGGGAGGCTGTAGGGGCAGAAGAAGGGATGGTGCAATGTTTTGCCATGCCTGAGATGGTGCTGAGAGTGGTCTTCACCTCCAAGTTTGTTTCTGCTAATGCTCAAATGCTCCAGAGAGACTCAGTAGCTCACGTGTGTGGCTGCTCTCACATGCTGTGGTGGAATCTCAAATTTGAGCTTTCCCAAGCTATGAATTTGCTTAGTTTGTGGTCTTGGATCAATCATCACAATGCCACGTACTTTTGGACTCAGCTACCCTTTGCAGCTGCCATTTATCTGGGAAGCATTCAGAGGTCTCTAGTAAACACTTCACATTTGTCTTAGCAGTTGTGTGTGGCCTGTGCAGATTGAGACATTTGCCTACAGCAGGGGAAGGCTCAGTGCATGCTGGTGCATGTGTTCATCCATGTCACTGGCCCATGCAGTTTACCATGTGTCTGCTGAAGCACCTGGGGAAACCTCCTATGTGGGCAAGGCTGTCTAGCAGTGCCCTGCAGGGTGTTCCAGTGCTAAAGGAGCTTTAGTCTGTCCCTTCCAGAGTGCCAGGCCATCCTGCTGACAGGTTCATGGCCAATGAGTTACTGGCCCAGTTTGCTGGATACCAGTTTACCTGTGTTGGGGGGTCATCAGAACAGGGTCTGTTGTGATGCAAGTCTTATCTTGCAGCTGTGCTCTCTGTTCTGTAGCTGCAGGCAGGGCATCTGCTCTGGCATGGAACTTTTTCCCACCAACGTATCCTACAGCCTGGAATTCAGCTTTAAAAACAGGGAGGGAGGTGTGAGGTGAACAAAACAGTGTTTGTGAGGCTCCCAGGGAGGTGTCAGGGCTTTAAGGCAGCAGCTATCCCAGAGTCTCTGTGTCCCAAGTTCTTGGTTTTTACCACAGCAAACCCTGCTCCTGCCTAGCCACAAGAATTTCCACTCTGAGTCACGATGGTTCCTTCCCTCCAGCTATTGCTCTTGCATAACGCAGCACAGTCGGGCATAGTGGCTGCTCATCTGGGCTCTCATGGAGAAAATCTGACCATTAACAAACCAGTGAAGCCATTTGAACCATTTCGCCCTCTGGCATAAGCAGGCAGAAGTGCAAGCTAAGCGTTCGTTAAGGAAACCCTGGTGAACTACCTGTTTTTTAAAGGGGCACAGATGCTCCTGCCTGTACCATAGTGAGCTGTGCTCAGATGGAAGGAGAAGCTGAGGGTGGCTGATAAGTAGGTTGGGCTGGGGGGTCAGTGAGGCAGAGGGAAGGCTGTCCTGCCTTGGGGCAGGAGAATGGTGTCCAGGCTTACCCAGCCCTGCATAGGGATGGTCCTATAATTCCTGAAATGTGGAGCTAGTGTCTTTCATGTGAGGTCGGGGTTGTGCTGCTGTCAGAGAGGTTCCCTGGCGGAAGAGATCTCCCTGCCTGCAGGTATTGTTTCAAGGTGCAGAGAAGCATTAAGAGGAGCAGGCTTTGCACACAAGCTTCAAACCCCATAGGTGCCTCAATACCTAGGCAAAAGCTACTGGTGGGAGATGCTTTCTCCAACAGCAGAGCCTTTATGCTGGGTGCCCTGGAGACCTCAGCCCTGAGAATTTCCTGTCCTCTATCATGATGGGTCCTGCCCACTTTCTCTGGAAGCATTCATGGCACTGTCTCATGTTCTTGCTGAGATTGAGGTGTCCCTTCCACAAAACATCTGTGGCAGGAGCTGTGACACTGAAAGCCACCCCAGCTGAGGGGCTGTACTAGGACCATGTGTGAACTCAGGACAGACCTGCATTTTGTCTGGTTTCAATGGGAAGAGGGATTGTTTTCCAGAGGTGTGACCCGATGGACTCAGCCCATTCAGAGAAAGCTGAGAAACCTCTTGTTTAGCGTCTCTGTGGGAGTGCAGAAACCCCATTTGCTTTCACAGTGTGTTGCTAGAGTGTTCTAGTGGGACTCAACTTCACTTTGTCTTGTTCAGGAGTTCAAGGAGGGTCGCCGGGCCAGTCACACAGCCCCACAGGTGCTCTTCAGCCACAGGGAGCCACCTTTGGAGCTGAAAGACACAGATGCAGCTGTTGGCGACAACATTGGCTACATCACCTTTGGTAAGCAGGCAGCTCCGAGGCTTGTGGACACTTGGGGAGGAGGGAGGTTCCTGCTGCTGTATGGAAAACAAAATGGAATTTGCCTTCCCTGAGTGTTGCAGAGAGTCAGTGGAGGCTGAAGGGGTGGTGGAGTTGAATTCAATGTTGTCTGCCTCCTTCGGTGTGTCCCTTTACTGTATCAGGTCACCTCAGCTCTTCTGTGGGCCATAAGGCATGAAAGTGGATAGTGAGCCATTTAGTGTCTGCCTACTAAATAAGTTGAGCATTTGGAAGCAAGGGCAAGGTAGGTGGGTGCTGTGATACTGTAGAAACTGGAGGTTTCATGTTGAGTCTGTTTGTAGCTCATCCAGCTGCAGGCACCTGTGCAGTCCTTGAGGAGCAGAGGCAATCAGAGAGCAGGAGCAGTTGTGCTTCTCCAGCTCTGCCTCTCTGCTCTGGGCCACACACTTCCATCTCTGACAAGCCACTTTCCCCTGCCTGCAGAGGTGCTGGCCAACAGTCATCACTTCTGGGCAACAATGCCGAGGAGTCCTACCCCTGCCCTGTTCAAAGGGAGAGGTCTCTTCCAGAGAAATGGGGGTCACAGTTGAATGGATATGTCATCAGGGTCTCTTAGGCCAGCATGGCTGCAGTTCTGAACTTAGAGGTGGAGCACAGACACTGCAGGGGAAGAGGAAGTTAGCAATGGTGCCCTGAGGTTAGAGCAGCTCATCAGCTATATGGTGGCTGTCTAATGGCAGGTCTGGGACCTGCCGTGAGACTTCATTCTTGTTGACATGAAATTTCCATTATCTGACCTGACAGTCTTAGGTGAGATCATCACCCAGACAAAAAAAGTCTTTCAGCTGTTGCATCTGGGACACTTAGCACAGCACCAGCCTGTGGAGTGAGCCACTGGCCCCCTGCAGCAACCACATCTGACTCTGTCGCAGGGCCTGCAAGAGGCCAGGCAGGGATCCACAACTGATACCAAGATCCAAGGGCAGACTGGACCTTCAAATCAGTTGAGCAGCGTTGCTGCTCTTGTCCACCTCCCAGCTCTCTCCTGTTTGCTTTTCCCAAACACTGAAGTAGCATCATGCAGTTTCCTACAGTGCTGTCATCACTGGGACTCCTGTGTCCCCCGGAGTGTCCAGGCTGCTGTGGAAAAGTGCTACTAAGCCCTGTATTTAAAATCACTGCTGCTTAGGAGGCACTAACAATTTGTGTCACCCCTTTTCATCCTCTTTTTTTAGTGCTGTTCCCCCGTCACACCAATGCTGCTGCCAGAGACAACACCATAAACCTGATCCACACATTCCGGGACTACCTGCACTATCACATTAAGTGCTCGAAGGTACCCAGGGGACAGGGCTGGGGGGGTATAGGGTGGCTTCAGCCCATCTAACCTGGGAGCTGCAGGGATGGAGCATTGGTGCCCCTCCAAGAGCTCACTGTGATCTGTCGTTGCCCTCCCCAGTCATGTAGGGGTGGCAAGGGATGCATCATCACCTTCTGCTGGCACTTTGATGCAGGCAATGCCTGTTTCCTTCCCATCCTAGCAGCAAAGTAGGATTTTCCCTTTAGGATCTATTTTCCCTTCTTTCTGAGAACAGAAATGAAGGAAATTGTTCACAGAGCCTTGGCTTTTGCCAGGACTTAGGCAGAAGTTTTTGCTGCTGCCTCTGGAACTCCCCTGATAGCAGCATGGCTGTGCAGAGCTAGATGCTTTCCCAACAGGAGCAGAAAGACAGCTCCTACATCATGTCCTGAAATCTCAGCTGTGAAGATGGGATCCTGACATGTCCCCATTTTGTCCTAATGAAACACAGGCCTATATCCACACACGTATGAGGGCAAAAACATCAGATTTCCTCAAGGTGCTGAACCGTGCCCGTCCAGATGCAGAGAAGAAAGAAATGAAAACAATCACGTGAGTAGCAAAATGGGGCCCAGCTCTCTGGGCTTCTCTGCCAGCTGTGAGCTTGCTCCTCTGCTTGGAATACTTCAGTCTGGGGAGGACCAGGATGATGTGGAGTGACCAGACCAGTCATGTGGGACCCCACATGAGAGAGAAATGAGGTGTTCCATAAGGAGGTTCTTACCTGGGTGCCTTGAGGTGAATGACTGGATCATGGCCTTTTGGTCTTCCAGGACCCCTGTGCTTCTTCCACCACACTCATTCACTGCCTCATGCTTCCTGTGGAGGAGCTGGGTCTGTGGCAAACCCTGTGCCAGCTGGTCCTTTGTGAAAGAAGGCTCATACACAGTTCTGCAAGCTCTGGTGTCACTACTATCCTCCCTGTGCCCATGGTGGCATTTGTGGGGCTTTTTTCCATGTTGTATTAAAGCCGGGAGATTGGCTCTGGAGGCAGCTCCAGCTTATGGGGGAGTAGCCAGGCCCTTCCTGGGGATTTGTGGGCACTGGAGTAGGTTCCTGATGCCCAATGCATCTGCAGCAACTTGGAGCCCCAGGTTACCCTTGGCCAGCAGCCAGCTGGGACCAAGAGCACTCCTCAGCCACCACACTGGTTGGCTGGCTCCCTCTTGTGAATAAAGCAGCCCAGAGCGAAGTGAGAGGAGGACAGCAGTTGTGTGAAAGTGTTTCCCTCCAGCCCTTTACTCTGCCACTCCCCAAGCCCCCGCGTGTCTTTTTTTTTTGTCTTTTTTTGTGTGTCCTGGTACCTCCCCTTTGCATTCTGCTCTGGGGCAGTGGAGTTATCCCCTCTTGGAAAGCCAAGCCCTCCCCACAGACCCCTTCACCTGGTTCTGTGGCCACAACTGCCCAAAAGCCCCTGTAACCAGTGGTGCCTGCCCAGCTTTGAGAGCTCAGCACAAGCATGCATCCTACCACAAGCCCTGTAGCCACCCCAGGGCACCCCAGAAGAACACTGGGGGCTGTGCTGACCTCTTTCTACATACTTTCAGGGGGAAGACGTTCACAACCCGTTAATGCCAGGGTCACTGAGGCTGCTGTGGAGGACGAAGGTTGGGGCACTCGCTACCTGATAATCGTAGCTTTTAATGTTGCACCTCTGTGGGCTCATAAGGAATTCAAGCAATCGGGGTCTGTTTGTACAACAGTTTGGGGAGTAATCTGCAGAAACGAGCTGTGCTTGCGAGGACTCGATCGCTCCAAGAAACAAAACCTTAATTCCAGTTTGACTTAATTTCTTTTCTTTTTTAATTTTTCTTTTCAAGCTGTTTCGCTTTGCAATATGTTACCGGAAATAAGTTGCAGTATTTCTTATGAGAATAATGCAATATTAACTTGTTTTCTTCTGAGTATTTGAGTTCAAAACTCCTGTATCTGAAGAAATACTGTTGGGGTTCATTAATAAAGATCTTTCTATCTTAAGGGGCTGTGGGGCTTTGGCTTGTCAATGCACATGCCTTTCCCTGGAAGTCACAGGTGCAAGGGGGATAATTACAGTGTCCTGGAGCAAATTGCTTCTGGTGCTTTAAGTCTTAAGGGCTGAAGGGGGGGTGCTGTGCCCAGGTCTGGGAGTAGCCTGTTGTGTTAGGAAAGTCCTGGGCTGCACAGAGCAGGGTTCTCCTACTCTCAGTTAGCTAATCTCCACCCTACCCTGATCCCTTCATTCCTCATAACTGGGGCGGGGGGGGGGGGGGGGTCTCTGCCTCCACTCAGACCAGCATAAAACCATCTGCCCTTGCTCCTCAGGCCGTGGTTGAATGCTGGGGAGATCCCTGAGGAGGGAGCCCATCTCCCTCGTGCTCTTCTCCCCCACAAGCAGAGTAGATGGTATCCAGTTAAGTGAAATAATTTATATAATTAAAGACACTTTTATACAAAACCCCAGGCTTGGCCCCCAGGTGGTGAGGGCAAAGGGAGGCAGGCTGGAAAATGACAAAGTACGCCCCAGAGAAGGGTGGTGAAACCCATCTCCCTCCTCTCTGTACACGAGCAACCAGGACACCATCCTCAGCACAGTTCCTAGCGGTCAGGGCGCTGGACGCAGAACACTTTGGCTTGGTGGTCTCCAGAGGTTGTCACCACAATGGAGGCATCCCTGGGGGGAGATAGGGCTTAGAGATGACTGGGGGCTTTGGGCATCCTTTGCCAATGCCCCAGGCCCAGCTCTGATCTGCCCCCCTCCCCCCGAGACCCTCAAATCTCTGCCTGGACCTAGGTTTCTTCCCCCCTGAACTAGACTCCAGGGCCACCCAAAGGAGAGACAGCTTGTGATTGGAGCTCTGGAGCCTGGAGGCCCCTGCCACCCTTGGTCCCTCCACCCAGCAGGGAAGGTGTCTAGGGGTTCACTGCTCACTTGTTGACAGCAAAGTCAAGGATTTCGGCTGAGTGCCCTCGGTACTCGCTGATCATCTTCCCTGAGCGGGCGTCCCAGAGCCGCACGGCACCATCCAGGCTGCAGGTGTACACCACGGCCGAGCTCTCCTCCCACAGCAGCTGCACAATCCCTGACTGGGGCAGGGGGAGGCCACAGGGTGAGTACTGTGGACTACCAGCAAGTCTCAGCTTCCCCCACATGTCCCCCCCTCCAGTGTTGTCTGCCAACCCCGAGGGTTAAATGGTGGTGCACATCCTCTCTGCGGGGCCTGCTGCCTTTAGGGAAGCCCAAGAGGCTGAGAGAGAAGCACAATTTGGGAACCGGCCCTAAGAAAGCCCCTGGGCTCCAAGGGAGGTTGAAGGAGGGAGGCCCACCCAGCCATGGGGACAGGGAAAGTGCAATACCTCGTGTTGGCACTTATGCCTCAGGCTCTGGGTGGAGAGGTCATAGATAGCCAGTGTGCCATCCAGGTAACCCACAGCAGCCAGGGGCATCCTGCAGAAAGGAGAACAGGCATTACGTGGGCCTGAAAGCATCTGAAGAATCAAAGGTTGCTGAGGGCTGCAGCATGTTGAGATGATGAAGTCTGACTGATGGGCTGGAGCCATGAAACAGTCTGATCAGGAAACTGAACAGGAGGGCAAGAGTCAGCAACCAGCCCAGGGTTCAGGAGGGAAAAAAGACTCTGTCCTGCTAGGAAAGTTCCCTAGCAGCTGTGTCCCAAGCGTGGGCCATCAGGCTGGCCCAGAAACCCAACAGGTTATGGGCAAGACTGAGCAGCTGGTGTCCCTTGTCCTCGGGTCCCACCCAGGTGACCAGGCATTTCCAAAGCCAACTGGGAATGATGGAAACGAGAAAAATGCAGCAGAATGAGTGTGAAGAGTAGAAACAGATCTGTAGTATCACCTGCAATATCTAGCACTGGAGAGGGACTGTCCCATACTCACACGTTGCAGAAGCCCAGCGACTCCACTGAGTTGGATTCAGCCTCCTCGCCTTCGCCGGCAGGAGTCTTGGAGGCCGTGCTCTCCATTCTGAACACACACACCACCTGCAGGGAGGGAGGCTGACTAGTCCCTGAGGGGTGAGGAAGGGGACCTCCAGTTGCACCATGGTCCTCTTCCTTAACTGAGGTCAAGTCTACATCCCCTGGACACCAAGGCCCGACCTCAAAACCTCAGCTCTTCAGAGCAAACAAGGGGGGAACTGCCTTCTATGAGCCCGACAGGATGACCCAGCCAGAGGCCCCACCAGGAGCCGGGAAGAAGCTGCTGTGTTGGCCAAGAGTGCCTCCTGCTGACCTACGGTGGCCACCACAGGCTGCTTGGGTCCGGTAGAGCCCCAAGCCACCCAGGGACACCCTCCTGACCTGAGACAGGGCTTGAGGGAAGGGTCTTCTCAGGGCTCCTGGCTCTGCCCCTGCCAGCACAGACCCACCTTGCCCGTGGCAGAGTTGACCAGCTTGGCGTGACAGTCCACAGAGCCAGTCATGATCAAACTGCCATCCTGGTTGCTGGCCACACACGTCAAGGGGTCCTGGTGGCCGTCCTGGCCTGGGGGGCAAGCAGGAGAGGCATGATCTCCACCTGTTCTCCCCACGAAGACCCAGTGGGACTCAAAACCCACCCTCCTGCAGCCTCCACCTTGCCCAGCTCTGCAAGCAGCCCAGGAGCAAGGAGCAGCCACCTGCGGGGACAGGGAAACCCAGAGGCAGGCTCCCTCACGCAGCTCCCAGCCTTGGAGAGGGCCTCCTCTCCACCTGGGCAGAGGTCAGAACCCACTGGAAGGGGATGTTCCCCAATTAGGGAGCACCCCAGGTGATTATCCTCTTCCCTACCTTTCAGGACATGCAGCGAGGTTCCCTGCTTCAGGTCCCAGATGCGCATGGTCCCATCCTCATACCCCACCACTGCTCGCTTCCCTGGGTGAGACAGAGCCAGTGGATAGAGCCAGAGCTCCCATTGTCCCTCCACCTCCCGCTCAGCACAGACTGGCATAAGCAGGAAGGCAGTTGGTGGCAGTGGGATCTGTCAGAAAGTGGGTGACATTCCCTACCCCAGACAGACCCCATGCCTCACCATCAGGCAGGATCCTGCCACATGTGGCTGGGCATGCAGGGCCCTGGAAGGTTTTGCAGTCTCCACTGGGGATCTTCCACATCCAGGAGTTACCATCAGCTGTGCCCGCCAGAAGGACATGGGCCTGAGGGTGCCACTCCATCCACTGGGCAGAGAGAGGGACAGGCAGCATCATGGAGGTGGCATCCCTACCACCACCCAGCTGAGTCCCAGCTGCCAGCCCACAAGCTACCCACAGCAGCAGGGGTTCCCATCACTCACCTCCAAGTCTCCCACCTCGAAGAACCACACTTCTTCCTTAGTGTCCACCCGCCACACTTTGATAAGACCAGACATGTCACCTGTGGCCACAAACACCGAGTCGTGACTGAAGCCAGCACAGGTGACCGAGTCCTTGTGTCCTACAGATGCCGGAAAACAGAGAATGCTAAGCTACAGAGGATTATCAGAGCCCGACCCCAGCAGAGCATCGGCTGGGGAAGAGTGTGTCCAGAGCCACGTGGCTGGGAGGGGACACGGCTGCTCACTCAGCCTTAAGCACCTTACCTGAGCATTCAAACAGGAGCTCTCCGTCGCTCACGCGCCACACAAAGGCCTTGTCATCCTCCCCACCTGTCACCGCCAGTGTGTTGGTCTTGGGGTCGAGGCTCACACAGAAAACAGAAGCTTCACACAAGAGCAAAGAGAGGCTACATGACTTGGATGTTGTTCACACCCCACCTCATGTCCCCAGGGTATGCAAATGTCAGTGAGGCAAAGAAGTTCCAACCCAAACCAGTGGGAATCAATTCTTCCCCTGGGGGAAGAGCAGCACAGGCTGTCTGCTGAGCTCAAGGCCAGATGCCACACTAAGAGGCAACAAGAGCTTCTCTACTGGAGTGTAACATAGAGACGAGCATGGCCCAGGGCAGCCCTGAGTCGTATCACCTGTCCCAGCAATGATCAGGAGACAGCAGCCTGACAACAACCTGCTTGATCTGGGGAAAGCCAGGGTGGGATCAGGTCCTGAGGGGGACCCCAGCGGCCACCATCCATGCCCAGCACTCACCCGAGTGGAGGGAGAACGTGACCTCGCTGTCATCCTGCACCTCCATGCCGTCCTCCACCCCCTCATCATCCTCCGTTTCCCAAGCCTCGGCATCTGGCTCTTCTGCCCCCTCATCGTCAAAGTCCACGTCCTCCATCTCGTCGGCCAGGTCATCTGAACAGGGTGACGGTCAGGGACGCGGCTCGCGACCAGCCCGGCTCGGCCCTTCCAGGGCAGGCGGCTGCGGGCACGGCGGAGACCTCGGGGGCCGCCGGGGAATGGGGCAAGGGGCAGGGACACGCGCGATCTCCCTGCCGCTGCGTCCAGGAGACCCGGAGCAGAGAAGCCCCAAAGGAGGGGGGCGCGACGCGGGAAGACGCCGCAAGCTCGGGCTGGGGAACGGGCCGGGACCCGCTACCGGCCTTGGCGCTGGGGCGGGGCCGAAGCGGGCCCGGTGCCCCGGCGGGAGACCGGAGCCCCCGCAGGCCCTGCCCGGTGCGCGGCGCGGCCCGTCTCACCTGGCCCAGGCGGGCCTAGCTCCACCACCTCGATAATCTCCTCGTCGCCGTGAAAGCCCAGCGCCCCCGGACCCTCGGCGGGCTCCATGCCGACCTGCCCCCACGCCCCACACCAACCCGAGCCGCCGCCGCCGCTGATTTCCGCCGCTCGCCCCACCCTGGCCAATCCCCGCCCGCCGTCCTCCCATTTCAGCCAACCCCGATCCGTGTCCTCACCTGGTCCCCGCCCCTTCCGCCAGCAAGGTCGGCTGACACCCTCCCCTGGTGATGCTCTCTGGGAATTGTAGTTTTTTATGCGCAGTACAGGCAGCACCGCCCCCGGCAGTGCCCGCGCGGCGGACTGCATCTCCCCGCATGCAGCGGGGCACCCCCCCCCCCGGCACGGCCCACCATGGCGGCAGCGCTCGGCAGACTGCGGGGTAAGAGTCGTCAGGCGGAGGGGTGGTCCCGTGGCGGGAGGACCGGGAGCGTCCCGTCACCAGCCACACGCAGTAACCCTGGGACATCCCCCCATTCCTCGGCCCCGATCCGCCCTGCTTAGGCCCTGCCCTCGAAATTCCACCTGTCGCCGGGATGAGGTCCGGGCCCGAGCAGGGGCCTCAGGCAGCTGGGGGCGGCCCCCCGCACGCTGCCCCGCGGCCGCTCCCTGACGCCGCTCTCCCCGCAGGGCTGCTCGCAGCAGCAGGGCCTGCGGTGGGCTCCGCCAGGCCGGCCCATCCGGGCTCACGGTTCCTCAGGCAGAGCTGCCGCCATCCTGCGGGACCACGGGCCGGGCCGGAGCCTGGCAGCGGGGGACTTCCCGAGGGGGTGGAGTACATCCCCACGCGTAAGAAGGGCAAGAACCCGATGAAGCCGGTGGGGGTGGCCTGGTAAGTGGCTGGGGTGGCGGGAGAAGCTCAGTTCCATAAGGCTCTGCTGCTCTGGGGGGCCTGGGGTGGAACGGGGCATCCTCTAGGGCTGTTGCACTGAGATGGGGGACCGTGTCTGTGCTCCCCAAAGGTGGCACAGGCCCCATGTTTCCCATACGGGTCTCCCCATCTGCCTGACTGCTGTCCTGCAGGGCCATCGGATTGCCCTCTGGCATCATCCTCTTTCTTCTGGCCAAGCGGGAGGTGGACAAAAACCGTCAGGAGCAGCTCAAAATCCGCCAAAGGATGATGGAAGCCAACCGGGGCGAGTATGAGACAGAGCGATACAAAAAGGTGGCCAGGGGGGCATAGCTGGGCTGCCCCCAGCCTGGCATGATGCCTCGAAGGGACTAGCCAAGGGGATGTCAGCCCTGTGGGACACACAACACAGGCACCTGCCATCCCTGTCCACCTCACAGGGTGGTCATGGTGCTGGATAAGGACAAATAAACCTCATCCCCGGTGAGTGGAAGAGCTCAGTGCCACTGTGGTTGCTCCCTCGGTGCTCAGCCCAGGCTCTGCTTGCCCCCACAGCAGAGAGGGGCCCAGCTGCTCTGCAGCCAGGGTTCTGCCCACAAGGGCAGAGGGGTACAGGCAGGGGAGGGAGACCAGGCCTGGAGCAGCTCGATCTTGCTTCTTCTGCCCCAAAGCAGGTTTTACACTGTGCCAGGCTGCAGCCCCCACTCAGGCCACCTACAGGTTTTTTGGGGGAGTCACCACACCAGTAATAGTAGGACTGGAAAATTAAAGTGTTTATTTAGCAAGTGCAACTTTGCCCACATCTGTGGCTGCAGGGCCTCTGTGACATGAGCTCTGCCATGGGTCCTGCCACAGAGGTCCCAGCTGCCCCATGCCCACATCAGGCACTGCCACAGCTCGGAGAGGGGGAGCACGGCCAGAGCCGCATTTAAGGCACCAAGTGAACACCGCTGACTACACTCTACCAAAAAAATGATAGTGAATGATACCAACTGGGCTCTGCCAAAAGAATCGCAACACAATCTCAGCAGCTGCTGCCAGCTCCCCACACACAGGCAGGACTGTGCTGCTCTGCTGCCATCCCAGAACTACCTGCATGGCCTTGGCAAGTAGCGCTGAGTCTGGGCGCTGCCGAAACACTGGCAGCCGGTGTCCCCCCCAACACCCTCGGAGGCTTGTCAGGGGAGAGATCAAGGAAAGCCCTTTCGTTAAGCAGCCTATGGATAGGGATGCTAAAGCATTTTACGAGTCGTGATAAGCAGCTGTATCCTGTACAGAGGCCAGAGGAGGATGTATGGGGCAGTGGAGGGGAGACAGGAGGGGTCTCAGGGCTAATCCCGGCCCACAATCTGCAGGATGAAGGTGAAGATGTAGACGATGTCAGTGTAGATGGTAAGGGCACCATAGATGTACTCCTCGGGGCTCAATGTGTTCTTCCTGTTGCCCAGTACAAGCTGAGTGTCATAGGCAAGGAACTAGGGAGACAGAGGGTGTCAGGCAGGTGACTGAGGGTAGGTTCCCCCCCTCTCCAGTCCCTGCCTGACACACTCTGCCCACCCCAGCTGTCAGCTCACCAGGGTGAAGGCAATGGCGCCGATGGACGCGTACAGCATGTGGAGCCAGGGGACCTGCACAAGGAAGGGGACACAGGCAGGGTGAGCTGGGCGCTGGCAGGCAGTGGGCAAGGTGGGGCAGGTTCTGCCCATGCCCAGCTCCCAAGGAGATGCTGCTGATGCTGATGCCAATGCTGACACCCTCTCCCTGTGGGCAAGCTGCCTCTGCTCTGGATGGCACCACACCCTGCTCCCCAGCAAAGGGGGACCACCTAAACTCCCCTGCCTTTGCCAGGCCTGGGGACACCCAAGTGTGGACATTCGTGGCACTCCCAGCCCCTCCGTCTCCCCCACTCACATATTTGAAGGAGAGGACAATGGCAGTGACGATCCCAGTCACCATGACCACGATGCCCAGCACGCAGAAGAGCCCTGGACACGATGTAAAATCGACCTGCCAGGGGGACAATATACATGTCACAGGAGAGCCTGGAGGGTCCCCAGCATCCAGCTCCCCTGCACCCAACCCCCTCCAATGCAGGGCAGGGCACAACCCCCTCCATGCCTTGGTCTGGAAGCAGAAGATGGTCACAATGATGGCCACAATAGCAGTGATGAGCATGGCAATCAGGACGGCATTGGTCTGGTACATACTGTGGACAGAGGAGACCCCAGAGTCACCCCACACTCCATCATCCCCCTGCCAGGGGGCTGTTGGTAATCCCAATGGCCCTGATGTCAGGCAGGGACCCCACTGTCCCCAGGCCCAGGGGACTGGAGTGTCACCCAGCTCCTGTCAGCCTCTCATTTGAGCCAGCTGTGTGGCGGGGGACAGGAGGTACCCTAGCTTCTGTCACCACGGGGTCCCCAGGGCATACCTGGCAATCGTCCCTGTCATCAGCCCCATGGCCAGTGTCTGCAGGAGAGAAGGGTAGGCTCAGCACGGGGGGCAGCACCGTGGCAGGCAGCAGTTCCCGGCTGTCACTTGCCTGCCCACATGTCCTCCCCATCCCTCCCAGCCTGCCTGGGGAGCAGGAGTGCCATGGGGGCACCAACAGGCCTGCCCCCTGACCCTAGCCCACTCACGAAGATGCTCAGCAGGATGATGTTCCACGGGAAACGTCTCCTGAGGACAGAAACGGGAAAGAGGTGAGCAAGTGACAAAGGCTATGTTGTGTCCCCCTGGTCCCCATTCCCCAGGGACAGCCTCAGGCAGGGACCCCCCTTCCTGATACCCTAGAGAATAACACACATACCACACCACCCCCTCCCCAATATCCATATCCCCCCACTGCAAGGGTCCCAGCCACCAGTGACTCACCGAGGACCTTGGCAGCAGGCCAGCACCAGGTAGGTCACCAAGAAAACAGCACTGTAGAGAGAGACGGCAGGTGTCAGCCCTGCAACCCCCCCAGCAGGACCCACCCTGGACTGGGAGGTCACAACTGTGGGATGCCAGCTGCCAGATGGCATCCTGGGGGGCACAAGCCAGCAGACCCCCTTACTCACTATGAGGCATAGTAGATAGCAACATTCCTTTGGACAAAGGAGCGGACAGGAGAGCTGTGTAACAGGAGGGACAAGCATGAGGAGGGGGGGACAGCAATGACTGTTCCCTCAGAACCCCCTCCAGAGAACACAGTGCCAGGCTCCCTCCTTTTTCGGGGCAAGGCAGAAGGATCCTCCACTCACACAAAGGTGAACACAGCAATGATCCCCACTGTCACCAGCAGCTGCAGGGAGATGATGGCGTAGACCTACAAGAGACAAGAGGGTCAGCACCTGACCCCACCAGATGCCTCTCCACCCTGATGGGCACCCCCAACCCCAGGATTTACCTTGCGGATGAAGGTGTGCCGGACTTTCCTGTCATCCCAGTCAACCGATTGAAGCGGGGAACCATCCCCGATGCCATTATCACCTGCGGTGAGGGACACCCCTCAGCACCAGGGTGGTCTGCAGAGTGCCCCACAGCACCCCTGTTTCTAGTGCCCCCCCCAAAAACCACCCAAGGTGCCCCTACTTACTGAACCGAATAGGCATGGTGGGCATGGCCATCCCTGGCTGGTGATACCCTCCTGCTCCTGGGTACCCCCCCGGCTGCATGTACCCCCCTGCTGCAGGGTACCCCCCTGCTGCAGGGTATCCCCCAGGCTGTGGGTACCCTCCGGCATAGTGGGGTGGCTGGGGGTACCCCCCCGGGGGGGGTGGGTAGAAGGAGTTCTTGTCATCGTAGGGGGGAGGTGCACTGGGCTGTGCCATGCTGGCTCCCTGCGTCTCCTGCAGGCACCTAGAGGGGAGACAAAATGGGGGGTGTCAGCATAGGTCCCCCACCCCAGGCAGGACATGTCTTTAGCAAGCAAAGCCACAGGTGAGGGGATGCAGGGGACAGTGGAACCACAAAACCTCCTCCTCCCACTTTAATAGCTGCTTCTAATTAATCAGAACAAGCTGGCCTCAATGCCAGCGGCTTGATGAGAGGTGAGGGACATCCCTACTGCCCCTTGGCCAGGGCCACCTGCATTCCTATGCCCTGAGTCCCAGGCAGCTGCGTCAGCCACAGGCAGGGCACAGCCAAGTGCTGACTCAAGCCACCTCGCGGGGACGTGACCTCTCCAGCAGGGATGTGACTTCTCTAGTTGGGATGTGACTACTTTGGCCTCTGGAGCCCACCCTGCTGTCACCAGGGAGTGGGTAGAGAGGACCACCCCACCACAGTCTGACTGGGCTCCAGTTTCTGGTGGCACCAAGCTGGGAACAAAGTGCATTACCTTGCCAGCTGCCTGGGATGGAAACATGGGGCTTGATTCTGATCACACACACACTCCCCCACTATTTCTGGGGTGCCCCCCACCCAAAATATCATGCAGGGGCTTCAGAACTCCTGAATCTTCCCAGAGTTATAGGGACAAGTGCCACGCACATCATCTGAAGGGAGGTGGACACATGCTTGGGGAGGGGAGCCAGGACCCTCCTGGGACTGAGCTCCCTTGCCCAGCCACACCGGGCCCCCTCACAGAACCCCTAGCAGCTGCAAGCCGCCAGTCCAGGCCCAAGGCCAGCTGCTGGGCTTGGCCCCAGGAGGAGAAAGGCAGGATCTCCAAGGCTGGGAAAACAATGGCACTGAAGGGAGCTGGTGCCAGGCCTTTAGCTGCCTGCCACCCCCCAACACTGGCACCAGGAGACACTCAACCTGAGTCCAAGGCAGGTGCCAGAATCCCCCATATCCTTCCTGCCCACAGCAATGATGTGACCCTGAGAAGGGACCAGGATCCCAATCAGGTCTGGGCAAGGGAGGGGTCCAGGCACTTCCTTCAGCATGACGCCAGTGCTTCCCATAGCTGGGCTGGGCAGACAGTGCTGCCAGGGGGAGCACACTTGAGCCAGCCATGCCAGGCCTGGGGGAGCAGTTCAGTGTCCATTCCTCCACCGTCCATCTGTCCCAGCTGCAGCAGAGCTACCATGGTCATGCCACCCTTCACCATTGCGATGACAGCAGTGACAAAAATAACCAGTGTGGTGGTGACCACCCTGCCAGGAAGTTTCCCTTATGCTGCTCTGTGGTTTCCCAAAAAACACCCTGTGTCCCTTGGCAATGCCTCACCTGCAGGGCCTGGGAGGGGCCCAAAATAGGAGCCTGACCCCAGGAGAAACACTGTGACTGGCAGCCAGTTAGGGGGGACTGGAGTGGAGTCCCCAGGAGAGGACCCAGGTGCCTAGGGAAAGTGGGGTGTATCAGGCCAGCACACGGTCCTCGGGGAGTCCCACACTCTGCCCATGGCCAGCACCCCATGGCAGGGGTCTGCTGGCTGCTGCAGCCCTTCTTGCCCCCACTCCAGTGGGGTGGCCTCAGGGATGGGGAAGGAACCAGCCTGACAGGTTCCTGTGGCCGCTGCACCCAAGGAGGCAGGCAGCACCCTTGACCCTCTCCAGACCACAGCACAGCAGGGTCCCAGAAACAGAAGTCACTGTCTACAGGGCCACCTGGGCCACCTCAGTGGCCGCAGCATGATGTGCAGTCCCCAGGGAAAGGGTGCTTCTCTCAACTGGCACCGTGACTCAGCACAGATAAGACGCACATGGTGGAGAACTGGGGTGCAGGAAGACATCACTCCCACCATGGCCCCATGGGTAGCACTGGGCAGTCTCCAAGCTGACAGCCCTGGTGTTTCTGCCAGGTTCAGGTCCTTGCCCCCAGTTCCACAAGGACCCTGGGGTGCCACAGGCCACCTTGGGAGTGGACTAGGGTTTGGGGCATGGGCCAGGGCTTCCCACTTTCCCCATGGACCTCCATGGTTAGGCTGCCTAGGAAAGCACCTCATTGCCCATAAAAGCCTGGAAGCTCCCACCAGTATGGCACAGCTTGACAGAGCACAGCATGGCTTGGTACAGCATGGCACGGCCTGGTACGGCACAGCTCAGTATGGCACAGAACAACTCGGTACAGCACGACTTGTTAAGGCACAACCCAAAACAGCACAACACAACTTGGCCTGCCTCAGCCCAGTCTGGCCCAGCCCAGCCTGGCACGGCCCAGCCCAGTTGAGTTCATGCCGAGGGGGTCAGCACAGCCCACACAGGCCAGGTTCTCCTGCTGTCCAATGCTGCTCACACAGGACAGGAGTTTGCAAGACTTCAGCGTGGCTGCTGCCTCTCTGCCCCCCTGCCCGGGGTGCAGGAGCTGCGACAGGGGTGCCTTCCTGTGCCCAAGCCCCGGCACCCCTCCAGGACCCGAGCCCCACGCACCCCCTACGGCGCCCCACCTCCAGCATGCCGGGCACAGACCCCTGCCCTCCCCTCCGGAGACACCCCACAGGGGTCGTGGGGACACCCTCCACAGCACAAAGGACGGTACCCCATTCCTGGACCATTCCACGCCGCGCCCACGTACCCCCTAACACCAAGCGATCCCGTGGGGTCCGGAAAACAGCACCAGGCCTACAGCGAGGGCCCGCTCACCGGCTTCTGTCCTTCCGCGTCCCCGCCCGCGGGACCCCGCTCCCGGTCCTAAGTGCCCCCACCCGCTCCCGGATTCGCAGTGTTCCCGCTGTTCCGGGATCGGCCTCCCACCATCGCTCGGTGCCTTCCGCCCTCCGGGACGCTCAGTCCAGCGATGGGACACCCCACTCGCCGGCTGTGGCATCGGAGGGGATCGGGACAGGGGGGTTGGAGTGGGGCGATGGCGGGGGAAACGGGGCGGACGGGGATCAGGGAGACCGCCAGCCGGGGCGGAGGGGTGGTTCGTCTCCGTGCCTCACCCTTGTCAGCAGCCCCCAACGGGAACCGGGTGCGGCGGTGGGCGCGGAGTGGAGCCAACCCGTCCTACCTGCTGCGCACTGCTCCCCGAGCTGCTGCCGCGACCAGCCGGGACGGGACGGGGGAAGGCACCGCCCACACCCCCCCCCCCCCCGACCTTCCCTCCCGCCGCGCCCTCCCGCGGCGGCTCCGCGCCGCTGCGCCCTGGGGATGCCGGACGAGCTCGGAGGACGCTCCCCATCCTGTTGCTCCCCAGGTCGGACGCCTCTGATCCCCGCCCGCCGAACCGGGCCACAGACGCCCCCAGCCCCCCGAGATCTTCTTCACGTCACGTAGGGACCCCCTTCTCCGCACAGTGACGTCAGCTGGGAGGAACCCCTTTTGCGGCGATACGGGGGAGGGAATCCCCTCCTCTCCGCCCGTGACGCGGTCGGTGTGCGTGTGTCCCCCCGCCCGGTTCCCGCGGCAGGGACGCGGGGTGACCAGCAGGGGGCGTGGCGGCGGGGAGGGGCAGGGCCTGGCTGGGGCGGTGGCGCGACGCGCGCGGCAGGGGGCGTGGCCGGGGCGGCATGGCCGCGGGGCGCGGGGGGCGGTGCCCGGTGGATGGCGGGTCCGCGCTGCGGGCGGCGGCGGCGGCCCGTGCCCGCGGGCTGGGGGCCGCCTGCCTGCGCCGCTGCCGGCCCCTCTGCCGTCTCGCCCGCCGCGCTGCCGGTGCGCTCATGGCCCTCGCCGGCCCGCTGCTGTTCCGCGTGGGGTGAGTGTCCGCCGCTCCGGTACCCCCGTCGGGAGGGAGCTACCGCCGCCCGCCTTTGTTCTGCCTCCGGGAGGAAGGGCCCGCCTTCCCCTGTTTGTGCGGATCACCACCCCATCCCGGGATGGCAGCGGGGCCAGCCCGGTGTGCTCCAGCCCCGCTGACTCGGGGAGGCCGGGCTCGGGCTGGGAGCCGGTAGCCCTACACCGGTGCTCAGCCTGCCCGGGCCGCGGGGGCGAGGGCAGGCGCTGCCAGCCCCAGTACCGGAGGCTTCGCAGGGCCGGGAATCGGCCACCGTTTTCCCCAGCACGGTAACGGTCACTGACACCCTCCCCACCCTGCAGAGCTCCTTCCCTCGGGTCTAATCACTAACCCAGCTCGGTGCCCCAGCCGTGGTCCTGCTGCCCGATGCTGGCAGGACCCCCTGCTCCACGGTTTCGGACTCCCACCTCCCACGGATGCAGGGAACTTCCGGCTTCTGCCAGGGTCCCACCCCAGAATGCCTGCTGGTGCCAGCGGGGAGGACGTGACCACCCAGGGGGCTGCGCTTGACCCCAGGCATGGGCTTTTCATCCCGGGGCTTTGCACATCCTTCTTATGGCACCGGTCCCCATGCCCAACCCTGAAACGCTGTTGTATAAATGCAGAGGGGTGTGCCCCAAGTTCCCCCAGCCTGCATCTGTCGCACCCCTGCATAGCACATGCTGCAGAGACACTTCTCGCTTCCCTTTTCCTCAGCCCGTTCTGTTCCCGCTTCCCTCTTCCCCAGGGGCCAGGCCAGGGCAGCCAGGTAACTCAGTCCTGGGTACGGCCTCACCATGGAAGGACAGCTGGAGACACCCAGCAGCCAGACTCCTGCTCTGGGCAAAGCCTGAGCACTCCGGCCCTTCCTGGTGAGCAGAGTCCTCCTGGACAGACGGATGGACAGATGGACACCCCTGCATTGATGCCTCCCCCCATCCTTGTGACCCAGAGTAGCTTGGGGGAACATGGCTGGGGGAAGAGATTCTGTCCTCACCGCAGATCTGGGGCAGGGGAGGGAACATGTCAGTTCCAGCCCCCATGTGTGGAAAAATGACCCTGTATGTGCCCTTGTGCGGGTCCCAGCCCTGGCAGCAGTCCCCTCTCTGAGTGAGCTCCTTGTCAGGGCTGGGGGTTAATGCCAGGGGTGTCTGTCCTCCCCAGGTACAGCCTGTATGCCCGCACGCGGCTGGGCTACCTCTTCTACCAGCGGCAAGTGAAGAAGGCCCGTGAGCGATACCCCCACGGCCACTCTGCACCCCAGCCCTTCTGCTTCCCCGGTGAGTGCTGGCCAACCACCTGCTCCTGCCATGACCTCATCATCTCCCCCAGCACTGGCACTTTGGGATGGGGATGGATCACCATTACCACATTTAAGATGTGGAGAGTTTGGCCTGGCCCCACACCCCTTTCCCAGGCAGAGGGGTCATGCCCTGATGTATGTCTGTCTGTCTGTCTACCTCCTCACACAGGGGTGAAAATCCTGCCTATTCCTGTGCTTTCCAACAACTACAGCTACCTGGTCATAGACACTGGCTCCAGCCGGGCGGCCGTCATTGACCCCTCTGACCCACTGGCTGTACAGGTGAGACCATCACTGCCCCTGCCCCAGTGTTTGGGTGTTCCCATGTGAGAGCGTGGTATGTCTCTGGCTTTTTTTTGAGGCATAAGGGGGGCAAATCTGCCCCTAATCCACAACCCCAAGTGTCTGGGGCAAGGCTGAAGGGTGGCAAGGCTCATCTAGTGTCTGGGGGAGTGGGGGGGCGAGGGGGAGGGGTTTTAGGGGAGACTAGTACTCAGGATCTGTTCTGCCTGCCACTAAATCTGTCATCCCCTCCATTCCCAGGCTGCTATTGAAGAAGAGGGGGTGATGCTGGAGGCCATATTCTGCACTCACAAACACTGGTAAGGGAGAGGAGAGGGGCTCTGAGTGTGTCGATGGCTGTTGTGGAGGGTGCCTCCGCTGAGGCAACCCCCAGCCCCCCCCTATTTGGGGAGGGGATATGAGGGACACACACATAGGGATGCTGACCTCCCGGTCCGCAGGGACCACAGCGGAGGGAACACAGCACTTCGCCAGCGTCACGGCTCCTGCAAAGTGTATGGCAGCGCCCTTGATGCCATCCCAGAGCTCACCAAGTAAGTCCTGCACCCCGCATCCCCTCAGCATCCCTGTAAACTGGGGGAGGGCTTCACCCCCCCACACCACTGTCTGCTTCACCCACCCACCAGTTCATGCCCCGAGTACCACACTGTTTCCTTCATGGGCAGAGACCTGGCACACTCATGACACTAGTGTACCAGGGAATGGTTGCATGGGGAGGCGGGTGGTTTCTGATGCTGGGCACCCTGACAGTGCACCCCCTTGCCTGGTGCAGCCCCCTTGCAGACAAAGAGAAGGTGAGCGTGGGCTGCCTGACCTTCGAGGCGCTTGCCACGCCCGGCCACACCGTGGGCCATATGGTGTACGTGCTGGGCAGGGGGCCCTTTGGTGGCCCCCCTTGCCTCTTCTCCGGAGACCTCCTCTTCCTTGCTGGCTGTGGTGAGTGTGCCCGACTCTGGACCTGGGTGTCTAAAGGAGGGGGTTCCACCCTGGGAAAGGCTTGGGGGAACCCCTCAATCCCCACCCATGACAGGCTGTTGTGTGGGTTCTAGGCAGGCTGTTTGAAGGCTCCCCTGAGACCATGCTCGCCTCCCTGGATGTGGCCATAGGCTTGGGTGAGGACACGCTGCTGTGGCCAGGTGAATGTCCCCAGCAGCAGGGCAGAGCCACTGGTGTACCCCCTGGCCCCCACTACAGAGCCTGGGGGCCAGGTGGGGCCAATGCTAAGTGTCTGGGGGTCAGCAGGCCATGAGTATGCGCTGGAGTGCCTGACCTTCGCCATCCTGCTGGAGCTGGACAACCCTGCACTGGAGCAGAAGCTGCAGTGGGTGGTGCAGCAGCGCCAGGAGAAGAGGAGCACGGTGAGGTCAGGGTGGGGATCCCCTGGCTGTAACCCCCTCTACCCTAGCCCCTTGCGGGGTTCCCTATCCCTCAGTGGGGATGCTGCACCCCAACATCCTGTTGCATGGTGGGTGCCATAGGGGAAGGGGGTGCCAGGGGGGTGTACCAGCTCCCTGATGGTGGTGCTGCTTTCTGTGGGGGTACTGAACAGCTGCCCCCACAGTGCCCCTCTACACTTGGGGAGGAGCAGACATACAACCCTTTCCTGCGGACCCACCGGCCAGAGCTGCAGGCAGCGCTGGGGCTGCGGCAGGGCCAGGGGGAACACCCTGATGCCTTCCGTGCCCGCGTCCTCAAGGAGGTGCGGAGGCGCAAGGACCTCTACAAAGCCACCTAGGATCAACCTCACCAGAACCCTGCCTTTCCATGGGGCCAGGTGCTGGCAAGACATGGGAGGGCCAAGATTGCGTGATTTGTTTTGCTGTGAATCTCCCTCCTGGGGTGTTGTAGGGTTAAGAGGTAAGGATTAGACCCCTTGCCATGTGGGCACCCCATAAGTGATCCCTGTCTTTGTTCCCCCAGATTTGGGGGTTACCAGCTGTCATGTAGAAGCACCTCAGTCTCCTTCCTGGGGATCCATAGCCCCCATCTCACTGCTGGGGCTGCAGTAGGGACCAAGGGCTTTTCCTAATCCTCTCTGCTGTGTTTTCCAGTGAACCCCTAGTTTCCCTCCCCACAGTGCTCAGGGAGTACCCTCTTTTGGCAACCCCCAGTGCTGTGCATCTACTTTGGGGGGGGGGGGGGGGGGGGGGGTGGGTAAGAGCCACAAGGGGTGGAACCAGCCACCCCCCCCAGCCAAGGGCCCCTCCCCCAG
>JANIJG010015333.1:0-18764 GCA_024611175.1 Megaceryle torquata | reverse complement strand
GCGGCGTGTTGGGGCCCCCCGGGGGGGGGGGGGGGGGGGGGGGGGGGGGGGGGGGGGGGGAGGATCGGATAGAGCCAGCAAGGAGTGCAACCAGTACTCTCTCCAGGCAAGGGTCTCTTCCTCAGCATCCCATGCTTTGTGTTAGAGTCCCCCTCTTGCAGGCATACACTGGGATAGAATAATAGAATCGTAGAATGTCTTAGGCTGGAAGGGACCTCTAGGTCATCTGGTCCAACCTTCCTACACAAGTAGGGATATTTCTGGATGGTGCCACGGGGCATACTGGTGGGGTGTGAGGGAGTATTGGTGTACCGGGAACGGGAGACCACCAACCCCCAAAATAAAGGACTGGATCGGATGTGTAACTGTTTGGCCCTTTCCCTCCGCGGCCGGTGCCCTCCGCTCCCACCACGCAAAACCTCACTGCGGGGTCGCTGTCCCTTTAAGAGGCGAGGACAGGCCGTTGCTGTGGAGACCGCCGAGGCGTTGTTGGGGGGGCACCTGGGTCCGTCTCGAGCAGGTCTGGGGGCCGAGGGACGCCCCGGGGGATCGCGCAGGTGTTTAGGGGGGGGTTGCTGAAGGACGGAGGATGTTGGGGGTCTATCGGGGAGGATGAAGGGGGCGACAGGGGCTGGGGGGCTGCAGAGGGTGGGCGAGAGGGTCACTGGGCCCCGCCCTCGGGTTACACCTGCGGGCACCGGGAGCGTACCGCGGTTTGGGGGAGACACGCTGACCCTCACAGAGGAGTACCGGCAGCAGGAACCCTCGGGCGAAGCATGGAGGCCCCCGCCGAGGGCCATCAGGACAGCCCAGCCCTCAGAGAGGCAGCCGCCGAGTTCCTGAGCCTCATCGGTGGGTGCCCGCCCCTGCTCCTGGGCTCCCCCTTGTCCCCCGCGCCGCTCTCTGGGCTCTCCTCGGTGCCAGGCTGGGGTGCACCGGCTCCGGCGGGGCGAGGACAGCTCGTGGGGGCTTGAGCCGGATAAATGGTGAGGGGCTTAGCCCAGCCTGCACCGGGTCGGGGGAAACGGAGGCAGGGAAGTGCCCTGGGCAGTGGTGATGGTCCCTTCGGGCAGGGCCGGAGGAGCTGGAGCGCTGCCTGTTCTCCGAGACGCTGGAGGTGGTGGCAGCAGGGGACCAGCCAAGGGACCGGCCAAGGGACCAGACAGAGAGCCGGTGGTGGATAGCAGCCCGGTGGGCACCCTACGAGCAGGCAGGCCAGCCGGTGCGGAGCTGCCTCCTGGTGCAAGTCCGCGGCAGGCAGGACGGCATGCCCGGCTCCAGCACCCTCAAAGGTGAGCAAGGGGCAGCCTGGTGTGCCCCTTAGGCCTCCCCGGGGCTGGATCATCCCCATCCCACCAGCCCCACAGGCTGGGATGGGTGACTCTGCTGCAGTGCCAGCTGGGTGGGGACTGAG
The DNA here is from genome assembly GCA_024611175.1 of Megaceryle torquata. Classification (NCBI taxonomy): domain Eukaryota; kingdom Metazoa; phylum Chordata; class Aves; order Coraciiformes; family Cerylidae; genus Megaceryle; species Megaceryle torquata. The sequence goes on along the minus strand of JANIJG010015333.1, from coordinate 17,350 downwards.
CAAAGTTCTGCTCTGCCAGCCTACGTGACTCCACAGCTGGAGACCCTGGAGCAGGAGGAGCAGGAATGCCTAGAGGTGACTGGTCTGGCGGTAGCATGTCCCCTTCCACATGTCCTGCCCCCCTGCCCCGGGGTGTGTTTTGCGGGAATACACTCCTGGGGGCTTCTTCACATGCAAAGTTGCTATAGGTGGCCATGTGACCCCTTCCTGATTTAGATACCAGCACTGTTCCACCAGTCTGGTCCCTATCCCCTACTCTGAGTGGCAGCTGGGGCAGGGTTTCTCACAACACATCTGGTGTGGTACCCTGATTGAAAGAGGAGCTGGGGTGTTCCACCTCAGAAATGGGTTGCCCTGGCTCTGCCCCCCACCCTGTGCCCCCCATCCCTGCTTCAGCTCAGTGCACACCCCATGGAGAGGAGGATCCACGTGGTGAGCCACCAGCATGGGGTGACTGTCACGAAGACCCTACGGGAGGGAAAGGTGAGGCTGAAGAGGGGTTCTCTTCCCTTTGTTCCTGAGATGGGACATGTCCTGAAAGAAGGGGGCACAGCTGGCCTGTGCCACCCAGGGGTTCCCCCAGGCTGCAGGGGCTGCTATCCTGGGGTCTAGAGTGGCCGAGGCTGTCCAACAAGGTATCCGTGTCTCTCCCCAGGCAGAGCCACAGCGCTGGAGCTTCTCTTACAATCAGGCCGAGCTGCAGGGGTTGCTGCTTGAGGGTGCCAACCTCCTGCTGCTGCGGGTGCTGGCACGCCGGCAAGCAGTGCCCCCCAGCCTTGTCTTCCCAGCCATCGACAGCGAGGGCCACCTCTGCACCTCCAGCTATGTGAGCCACTGGCAAGGGAGGCACATGGGATGGGGGTCTGTGTCAGGTTTGGAGTACCAGGGTGGGATGTGGGACGTAGGAGTGAGCAGAATGTGTTTGATGGCATGGAAACTCATGAGGATGGCACTGAGGGTCAGGGGTGACTCCGGAACAGGGGTGACTCCTGGCCATGCCCCCAGCACGCCCTGGGCATCCAGCAGCAGGCAGTGGGATCGTCACAGGCACTGGTATTTGTGATCGAGCGAACCGTGCACACTGACATGGGCATCTCCACCGTCTGGCAAAGCAGCTTCCTCCCCAGCGGGTATGGGGGTGGGGGTGAGGGGTGGGTCTGGCACCCCCAGCCCTGCCAAACTGGTGGGGACCTAGGACGGGGATCACCATCTCTTTCTCCTCCGCAGGCGTTTGGCCCAGCTGGTGCAGGTTGGCAGCCCAATGCTGGTGCGCCTGCAGGATGAGTCCATCCTTGGTGAGACAGGTAATGAGGGGGAGAGGCTTGTGCACCGCAGCACAGGCAGCCCCTTCCTGGTGTCTGGCAGATGAGTGGGAAGCACCATGTCCTGTGTTTCTGCTGCCAGATGGGGTCAAGCCTCTTCCCCCCTTCCCCAAACAGCCCCTGGACTGGGAGGAGGACATCCAACTCTTCTCCTGGTTCCTGGATAGGAAGGTGAGATGGGTGCATACAAGGGCATGGGGTTGTGCCACTCCCCAGCAGGGTCTCCCCTGGGGTGTCCAGGGGGCACAGTGGGAGGGGAGGCTGGCCAGCATCCTCCCCCACACCTCCTCAAGGTTGGGAAAGGACCCAGGCGTCCTGGCCCCACCCCTGGCACAGCACCCAGGGGAGACACATTGGTGCCCATGCCCACCCTACTGCAGGAGGAGCTGCAAACATCCCACGCCGCCTACGTTGAGCAGCACCCTGAGCTCCCAGCACTACTGGCTGACTTTCTCCAAGCCCTGCTCATAAGGCAACCCCATGATCCCATCACCTTTGCTGCCCAATTCTTTGCCCCCTTTGCCCACCAGCAGCCCCCTGGGACCACCTCCTCCTCTTCTAGGGTGACCAGCCCCGTCCTTTCCCACCCTCTGGCTGACAGGGAATAAAGCTGCCAGAACTGGCTATCCAGGCTCGTTTGCTTTGGGAAAACTGAGGCACGGGGAGGACGGATGGTGCTGAATTACATGCTAACTCCCACTAGTGCCAGTCTGTGGGCACCCTGTCCCCCTCCCCGTTGTTCTAGCCCTTGCTTGGGGTGAGGGGTGCCTGGGCATACCCTGGAGCAGGGCCAAGGTCTCACCTGGTGGTGTGCCCACCACCACCCCTCATCTCTCTGGGGGCAGACCCCAATGTCCATCTCTCTGTGGGGCACAGCCTGGCTGGCAGAAGGTTGCCACAGAGAGGCAGCTGGTAGTAGCCAGGCTCCCACCTGGGGTGCTCCCCTTCCCACCTCCACAGTGACGGCAGTCCTGGGGATGGGGTACCTTGTTTTTGTGGGTCCAGCCTGACCTGCAGCAACACTGAGCACCCCATCTTTGGGGTAAAGGTCCCCTCACTCGGGAATGGTGTGAACACCCTGTGCCACAGATCCTGCCTGTCTGGATGTTCCCCGACAGCAGCTGAGGGTGCTTTTTGACCTGCTCCTGTGCTTGTGCAACACACGCCTACTTCCTCCTCTCTCCTACTCCTCCGGCCTTTCCCCTACTCCCGCGGGACCAGCCCTCTCTCCTCACACTGCTGGACATTGTCCCCTGCCCCCTGTCCTCCCAGACACCCACGGAGCAGGACCGCAGGCACGCAATGGAGGATGACAAGCTGGCATGGTCTCACGCCCCTGGGCACGCTGGTGTGGGTACCCCATGTTCGCATGTGCGTGTGCATTGCAAGGAGAGGCGGGGGGAGACAGTGGGTCCCCCCCTCCTGGCAGAGTCGGGGAAATGAGACCGTGTGCGTTCATAGCATCCACCCCGCCCAGGCAGGGCCCCTTTCCCAGCCCAGGTCAGCAAGTGGGGAAGGAGAACTTCCTTCTCCTCCTCCACGGGGGTTGCAACTAGGGGGTCCTTTAAAAGCTAGGCAGCAGGCGTTGCACCCAGTGTCGAGATCGAAGCTCCCCAGCACAATGTCCGGATCAGGCCCAGCCCTGGCACCACTGGAGCCAGGTAAGCCCCATGACACTTGGGTCCCTCTGCTTGTCCTTTCCTCCTCTAGACCCCCTTTGCTCCCCTTCAGGACCCCTGGCTCTCCTTTCACCCCCTGGTCCAGTGGGCACCCTCCCCCTCCCAGCCCATCCTGACTGCCCCACCTGCCCCATCCTCTGTTCCCCTCAGCCCACCCATGATTCACTCACTAGGTGGGATGTTGGTGGGCTGGGGGGAGGAGGGGGACTGAGATCAGTACCAGCCTTTTGTTCCCAGTCTGTGCCCATCCAGCAGCAGGACCTGAAGCAGGGTCCCCTCCTATCCTTCCTGCCCAGACATGCACTTGGCTCTTGAACTGAAGAGTGAGCAGGGACTGAGGGTTTTGGGGGATACTTGAGCTGGAGGTGGCATGCAACACCTATATAAGCCAACCTCAAGGCACTGCTGGAAAAATGGGGCTTGTCCCTCAGGGGACTCACTGAGCAGGGGCAGGTGTGACTGGGGGGAAGCCGGTATCAGGGCTGCCAGACCACCAGTGTCTTCATTCCCTGGTGGGCTGTGACCTCCCCTCCTCTTCCTCAATCCCCCAGGCCTCACCGGGTCCCTGAACCGGGGCCAAGCCCAGACTCACCACACTGATGGGAGCCCCATTCCCCCACACCTCCCTGGCACTCGGGATCAGAACTACCTGAATGAACTCATCAGCATCCCCAAGGGCAATGGGGTAGGTGCTTCCAGGCTGGCACCTCCATCTGAGGGTGGGCAGAGATGTGGCAAGGGACTGGAACATCAGGGAGCTTGAAAGGGGGAGGCAAAAGGCCACTATGGTGGGGGAATGTGTCTGGCACATGCCCTGGGGACCTCAGCATTCTCAGACCCAGCTCAGGCAAATCACAACCCCAAGATGAGTGTTTCCATGGTTAAACATTACAGATGCAGAAACTAAAGCACAGAGTGAGGTGCTACCCAGCTGCAGGGATCACCCCACTGCTCCCACACCACCTGGGCTCTCTATTGTGGGCCACTCATGCCCAGACTGGTGGGGCTCCCCTACACTGCCTGTGCCCTTCCCATCTTCCCCCCCTACCCCTCCCAGCCAGTCCTAGGGAGTGGCACAGAGAAGGGGAAGGAATGGGGGTTCCCCTCCCAGGAGAGGTGGTGAAAGTAGGGCTTGGCAGTAGAATCCTGCAATTGATGGTGCTTGATGGCTCTGGGACACCCCTGCAAATCACTATTCAACATGCCCCTGTGTGGGATGGGGGAGGGTCTCACTGCTCCCAGAAACTGCCACTGAGAGGGGCTGGGGGCAGTGGTTGCCTCCCCAAAGCAGGTGGGAGAAAAGCCTCCCGTGTATGAAACGTACCCTTGCAGGCAGGACAGGGCTTCCCAGCACCAGGTTAAAGGGGACAGCGAGTGAAACTGGTAGACACTAGTTTTGATTCGCAGCCTCTGATGTGCTGGCCTCGTCCCAGCCTGGTTTCAGCTTTAGGAAACTCTGGGCTTTCACCGGTCCCGGCTTCCTCATGAGCATCGCCTACCTGGACCCGGGCAATGTGGAGTCAGACCTGCAGTGTGGGGCAGTGGCGGGGTTCAAGGTAAGCCCTGGGTCCTCCCCGGCCCCAGGGTCAGGAAGCAGCCGGGGGTTTCGTAACCTCTCCTGCGCCAACGGCTGCGGAGCCCCATGGCAAAACAGTTTCCTCAGCCTGGGGAGCAGGAAGGGCATGGGGTTGGGGACCCTTGACACTGGGGGAGGGCACCCAAAGGTGTGAGAGGGCCACCCCTCTGCCTGAGTTGGGGACCACTTCCAGGTTTCACTTCCCCATGTCCATGGGCTGCTTGATAATCTTGCTGGGAGCCCTGACTGGATGGATCCTGCTCAGTGCCCAGCCCCTGCCATCTCTCTCCCTCCTGCTCCTCCAGCTGCTGTGGGTGCTGTTGTGGGCCACTGTCCTGGGGCTACTGTGCCAGCGCCTGGCCATCCGGCTGAGCGTGGTGACTGGGAAAGACCTGGGTGAGATATGCTACCTCTATTACCCCAAGGTGAGCAGCTATGGGGAGCCCCTCTGGGGTCACAGCCTGGGGTGACCCCGTGCTTGGGCTGGTATGGTCCTGACAGGGACTGGGGGAGCTGGAGAGGAACAGAAAGATGCTGCAAGAACCCTGCATCTCTCAGGGGCTCCCCAAAGCCTCCCTAGACCCAGTGCTTCCCACCTAGCACCCACACACCCCTGTGGTACAAGGGCCTGGGGCAAGGTGGGGAGAATCAGCTGCCTTAGTGTCCTGGTCTGATCTGGGGACACATGAGCACATCTCCCGGGGTGGGGGGAGGAAGTCCAGGAGCAGTGACGCGCAGCCAAGATGTGGGGCGAGCGTGGACGCGTTGGTGCAGGGACTTGGGAGGGTGTCATACGGCAAAGGAGGGAGGGAGCTGGGGGTGCTCTCTGGGTGCCAGGACCCTGATGGGGGAGAAGAAGCAATGAGATGTTGGCTGAATGAGAGGTCCCTCTGCCTCAGCACCCCCCCAGGAGCATCACATCCAGACAGCTGGGTCCTGTCCCCAGCTCCCACAGGCAGGGATGGGCGGAGGGAGGCTGGGATTTAGAATATATCTTGCACCCTGGGATTGTGTTGTGAGAGAGGCTGGGAGGATAGTGATCCCCCAGAGACCCCCCGCATGCTGCTCTGGGTGGCCTGTCACAGCCTGAAGACAGGGACAAGGGAGTCCCTGCTGGAGGCTGTGCCAGCTTGCCAGGGGCCAAGCCCTGCTGCGGGTTCAGGAACCTCACAATGTTCCGGCCCCTCCAGGTGCCTCGTGTGCTGCTCTGGCTTATGATTGAGATTGCCATCATTGGCTCTGACATGCAGGAGGTGATCGGGACAGCTATCGCTTTCAGCTTGCTCTCAGCTGGCCGGTGAGCCACCCCATGGGGACCCCCCAGCCTCCCCCACAGCCCTGCTCTGGCACAGAGCATGTGTCTAATGCCTCTCCTTGCTATCTCACAGAATTCCTCTCTGGGGTGGGGTCCTCATCACCATTATGGACACTCTCTTCTTCCTCTTTCTTGACAAGTACGGTGAGTATCGGAGTGGGGGAACCAGAGGGATGCTCACCTGAGCAATGTCCTACCCCATCTCTTGATCCCTCTAGGGCTTCGCAAACTGGAGGCTTTCTTCGGCCTGCTCATCACCATCATGGCCCTGACCTTCGGCTACGAGGTGAAAGGGGGAGTTGGGGACACCTCTTTCCCTGCAGAGCACTGGCAGAAGGCCCCTGCAGGGTGTCCCCACTGGCACTGGGCTGCAGTGGTGTATGGGAGGGTATAGCTCACAATGACCCTTCCCACCGATCCCCAGTACATGATGGTGAGGCCAGCGCAGGTGGAGGTGCTGAAGGGCATTTTCCTGCCCTACTGCCCAGGCTGCAAGCGAGAAGAGCTTCTCCAGGCTGTAGGCATCATCGGTGCCATCATTATGCCCCATAACATCTTCCTCCATTCGTCCTTAGTCAAGGTGAGACCACTGTTATGGGCACTGCCTGCCCAGAATGTCTCAGGGAACACTTGGTAGGGAGCAGCTGGTCCTGGCTGCAGGACAGGAGTGCTCACTTGACCCCATGGCACCCATGTCACTCACCGTCTCAGACAAGGGCAATCGACCGGTCCAAGAAGGAGGCAGTACAGGAGGCTAACATGTATTTCCTGACCGAGTCCTGCCTGGCCCTCTTCATCTCCTTCCTCATCAATCTCTTTGTCATGGCTGTCTTCGGCAAGGCTTTCTACCGCCAGCGAAACCAGGACGTGGTGAGTGTCACTTTATTCCTGCAGGGAGGTGTCAACTGTGCCCAGCTGTGGGGATGAGCAGGGAGACCATCCCTTGGAGAGTGAATGTCCTTGTCTCCTGAGACATGGTGTGGGGAGAGCACTTTGTGTTCCTAGGGGCTACTGAGTGGCCATCATGCTTGTGCCTGTCATGCCTTGCAGCACGACAAGTGCGTCAACAGCAGCATCAGCTACTATGCCAACATCTTCCCTGCCGACAACAAGACGGTCTCTGTGGATATCTACCAGGGGGTGAGTGACCCTGGACTGTGCCCAGCAGACATCTGTACCCATCTGGAGGACATGGCACTCCCCTCCCTGGGGCTGGGGGCTGCCATGACCCTACTGGGAGGCTGAGAGCTGATGGGATTGCGCAGTGTGAGAGACGCTCTAGGGTACTCATGGGAGCGTCCCCTCACAGGGTGTGGTCCTGGGCTGCTATTTTGGGACAGTGGCACTTTACATCTGGGCCATTGGGATCTTAGCAGCAGGACAGAGCTCCACAATGACCGGGACCTATGCGGGGCAGTTTGTCATGGAGGTGAGAGACAAGGATTCAGGCCCTCAGCCCCATGGGGAGCACCTGGGAGGAGGGGGAATCATGGGTGGGAGGTCCTGTGGGAAGCACCCCACCTCCCTCCAGGGCTATTTGTCAGAGTTAATTGCCCTCCATTCCTGCAGGAAGCTGGGCAAGGGATAATACCCACAAGGTGGGATGGGGACAGTGCACACCCAGTGCTGCTGCATAGCCACCCCCGGCCCCTGTGACACCCCCTCCCAGAGGCCCCCTGTGGGTGCCCTATGCAGTGTTTCCCTAATGAGATCATTTGCTTAATGAGCTGGAGCTTACATCTAGCGTGGCCCAGATGCTCTGCAAGGGCCCACTCAGCACCCTGGCACAGAGGAGGGTATGATGCACCCCATGTTTCTCCAGCATTTGTTTTGGGGGGCTGCCCTGGCATCATGCCCCAGGCACAGTGAGGGTGCAGGTTTTGCTATGTCCTCAGGGTTTCCTGCAGCTTCACTGGTCCCGCTTTGCCCGGGTGCTCTTCACCCGCTCCTTTGCCATCCTGCCTACTGTCTTCGTGGCTGCCTTCAAGGATGTCAGCAACCTCACAGGCATGAATGACCTGCTCAACGTCCTGCAGAGCATCCTGGTAAGGTTGGGGGGGGCCGGCACCACCTGCCCCCCAACACCCTTGGCCTGGCTGCCATGCCGCCCTCACCCACCTCTCCTTCCAGCTGCCCTTTGCTGTACTGCCTGTTCTCACCTTCACCAGCCTGCGCCCGCTCATGAAGGACTTCACCAATGGCCTGTGAGTGCCAGGGTGGGGGGAGGCACAGAGGAAGGCAGAGTGAGACACCCCAGCTGCAGACACCCTCCCTTTGGCCCGTCCTGCCCCACCAAACCACACCATGGCAGCAGTTGGTGTATGAGCACTGCTGGGTCATCTTCATCCCATCTAGACAGGGTGGACGGAACAGGACAGACCCCATCACTGCCCTCTCTATCATCCCAATGCCACATCAGCCCCCACTGGCATCCCTCAAGCCTCTGCATCCTCCTGTCACTGCCAGCCCTGCATTCTGAGGGTGGCCAAAGCCCATGCCTGGAGCCCCATTGTGGGGGTGTAGTACGGCTGTGAGACGTCCCAGTCTGGTTCTCGATTACCTAGAAACCCAGATTCCCCAGGTCTCTTTGCCCAGCAGCACATGGGGTGGGGGCTCTGCCCTGGCACTGATACCCACTCCCCTGCCTGCAGCCCAGGGAAGATACTGATGACTCTCATCATGGGGCTGGTCTGCGCCATCAACACCTACTTTGTGATGGACTTTCTGCCCACACTGCAGGGCCTAGAGTACTACATCCCCCTGGGCCTGCTGCTGGTTGTCTACGTGGCCTTTGTTGCCTACTTGGTAAGGCTGGCACCTCAGGAAGGAGCATCTGGGTGGGGATGGTGTCCCCCGTGGACGTCCATCAACCTGCCCTCTTTACCCCTCCCCAGATCTGGACATGCAGCATTGCACATGGAGCTCGGTTCCTGGCACAGGGCCACCACAACCAGTTCAACTTCGGCATCTCCCTCGATCCGCCAGCACTGGCAGGGACACAGTGATAAACCCCCTTTGTCCCCCACCTCCTTGTCCAGTATGGCTGGCACCAGGAACCTATTTGATGGCACGCCAAGCCTGGGGATGATGTCCTGGCCAGAGATTTACCCATCAAAGAGTGGGCTGACAGCTGGGCAGACCTTTCCCAAATTTTTAAAGCCCCCTCCAGTCCAGAGGTACTGGTCCAGGCTGGATGGGGAGAGGGGGGAATGGGGAAGGTGCCCCCAGCCCTTAGCACAGCAGCTTCAGTCAACAAGCCGCCTCGAAAACTTCCCCTCCTCATTAGTGCCGGGAACCGCCGGCCCCCGGGACCGCTAATTACCGCTCGGGACCGCTAATCACCTCCCGCCACCGCTAACCATCCCTCACCGGGGATAGCGGGACCCGCCCCAGGGGAGCCGGGGCCGCTAAGTCCCGCTGCTGATCGGCACCAGCTCTCAACCCGGCCGGAGCCCCCCGGGGGCTCTGAAACGGGAGGAGGCGGCTGATAAATGGCACGTTTGTAACCTGGCCTCAGCCTCGCTGCTGCTGCTGCTGCTGCACGCCTTCGGGGCGCGGAGGCGGCCCCCCCGCTCTCCCCCGTCCTGGACCCTTTGGCCGACGCTGAGGGGGCTCAGCGGGGGGAGGAGGAGAGGGTGGGGCTGCATCCACCCACGCGTGGCCGTGGGCGCGCGGGACAAGAGTGCTCCGTCCCAGCTCGTTGCATTCCCTTGGCGTGGGGAAGCAGGGAGGTGGGGGGCCCCACCGTGCCCTCCCCGCCCCGGATGTCCCGTTTCCCGCCTGCCGGCCCTGACGGATACGGGTGCCGTCGTCCCCCGCCCCATCCCCGTATCCCTGGGGGTGCGGGGGGGGGGGAGGGGGGCTCCCCGTCTTCGTCCCTTGCCGCAACTCGCACTTGCGAGACGCTCCCTGGCTGTTTCAAGGCTCCCCCCCTCTCCTGAGCACTCCCACACCCCAAAATCCCTCTTGCTAAAACAGCTCGGCTAGGAGGTAGAGCGGGGGGAATTTGGGGGGGCAGACTACCCCCCTCCCCGTGCCCCCCCTCCGGAAAGGGGGACACCCCCCTCCAGCCTCCCAGGGACCGCGCTTGTTTATGTGAAGAATTTCCCCTTCCTTAAAAGGGCGATGCCAGCCGGGGTGGAGAGGTGCCTCCCCCGCCTCCGCGTTGGTCCGGCCTCGGGCTGCTTGAAGGAGGAGTCACAGCGGTGGGGCCCACCGAAAGGCGGGGTCGTGTCCCGTCCCGTCACCCCCTAAAGGGGCGCAGCTGATCCCAGTTACCAGAGCTGCCACCGGCTCTGGGAAGGGGGAGCAGGGACCACCTCCCCACCACGGCGCCTGTAAGAAACACCCCTGGCCCGGGGTGTCCCTGTCCAGGGGTACAGGGCTGAAGGGACCCCAGGTGCTTGGGACATACGAGGGGTCTCGGGGTTGTCCCCAGCAGGTGCAGGGCTGAAGAGTGCTAAGGTCTTGTGGGGTGTAGGAACCAGCTCCAGGGCCCAGGGCTGTACCTGTGAGGATCATGCTTCTTCGGCCACAACTCCCAGCCTAAGGCACCCCTGTCCTAAAGGCCCCTGCATGTGCTCAGTGCTTTGCAGGTGTCCAGCTCTGGCCTTGGCCGTGGGGCAGCACTGCGTGAGGCAATGCTTGAGGCACAGCTCCCAGAGCCAGGGTTAGCTGGGGGAACAGGGAGCAGAGCCCGGGATCCCAGCCTAGCAGCAGTGGTGTGGCACAGAGAGGTGCCCAGTCCCAGCTCATTGCATTCCCTGGGCATTCCCTGGCACTCCCAGTGCCCAGCTGACAGAGCATAGTGACTTTCTGCCCTGTGCCCACCCTGCACAGCCCACACATCTGCCTCCTCCTGGCCTGGGCTGGGTGTGTAGGGTGAAGCCCCTGTCCCCACACACCCTGCGCCCTTAGCCTTAGGACAGGCACAACATCCCCCTGAGCTCCCTAGCTGCCCCAGCTGTCCCTGAGTGAGCAGCAAAGCTGGAAGTAATGCTCCAAATGCTGCTGCAGGCATCTGGCCTGGACACTTTCCTAATTGCATTAATTAGAGGACTGATGGTGCCTGGCTAAGCTGGGCCTGCTGCCTGCCCATGGTTCATCAGGGAGGGGAAATGAAGGATTCAGTCAGATAGGAAACCTGGAGGGGACAGTGTGTGGCCTCCACTGCTGTCCCCACGGTGAGCAGCATCCCTCAGCACCCACTGGCAGCCAAGGCCAGCCCAGCCAGCCCGCTGGGGATGAGGGCCATTCTGCCTGGATGCACCTGGGCTAATGAGAGGCTCAAATGAGAGTCAGCTCAAAACAGAGAAGGGAAAAAGCACAGCCTCTTTCTCCTGACGAGCAAAGGGGGCGGTGCTGGCTGTCTAGCCAGGGAAGCCGGCTGCCTCCCTGTCCAGCGCTGCGGAGGGGCAGGGAGACTGAGGCACGTCTGTTGCCCACCTCCAGAACAGGCGGAGGAGCCACAGGCGTGAACTTTTGCTCAGATCATCCAGGCTTTTGCTCGGCGAGCATTTCCACCGCCTATCTGGTCCCGCAGCATCCCAGTTCCCCAGCTGGGGCACCTCCCGATACTGGACCCCATCTCACAGAGGGGTCAGCTGTAGGCAGGTGCCATGGCCCCTTGTGCCCCACGCTGGTATGGGGGGACAGATCCCCTTCCAGATTCGTTTGCCGGGGCTGCTCCCCCCGTACGGGGGTGGGTCAGCCCCGGAAAGAGGGAGGGGCAGAGCGGTACTCGGGATTGTGCTGTCGCATCGCTGCCTCGCCAGGGGGAAAAGATCATAAACAAACATGGGGAAATTCTAACCTGCTCTGCACACTGAGGCAGCGCTGACAGGGCACGACACCTCCTGCCACCGAGATGTCAAGGCAGGAGGTGACTGGGACTGGCTGGAAACCCCCCTCGAAGAAGGACGGTGCCCCGTGGGTACGGCGGTACCAGGCTGCTCTGGCTTCAGGGAGGGATGAGGGGAAGAAGTTGAGGATGGAGTAATGCCATGGGAGACCCGGGGGAAGCAAGAGTTTCTCCTGAGGGGGTTGTTGCATTCTCAAGCTCTCGGTAAAAGCTGCTTTTCAAAGAGCACCTAAAAACAGCCATGCTTACCTCCTCCCTTCCCCCCACCTTTGAAAGCAAAGAGAAAGAATTGCAGTGCAAAGCAAACCTAGCGATAATATGTATATTAATTCGGAAAGAAAAGGAAAAGAGAGGGACGGAAAGAGAAAGGGAGGGAGGGAGGGAAAGAGAGGGAAAAAGAAAGAGGGAAAGAAAGAGAAAGAGAAGAAAGAGGAAAAGAAGAGGAAAGTGAAAGAGTGAGCACTGGGGAATGCGTTCCCAGTGGGGGATAGGGATCCCCAGCATGGAACCACAGTGTCCAAGGGGGCTCTGCTCCAGGGGACACCCAGCATAGTGGGGGCTTTCTATATCGGGGATGGTTGAAGAGAAGTCCTTACCCCGGGGCTGCCAGCTGGATAGCGGGATAACAGCAGTGCTGATCCCCTCTCCATTATCCCCGAGACGGGGTTTGTGTGTAAGCCCGGTGGGGTGGCGACCACCACGGCGCAATGGGGTAGGGAACCTTCCCGGCCAGACCGCAGCCGCCACCGTCCTGCACAGTGGCGAGTCGTCGTCGGACCCCCCGCTCCTCCCCCGCGGGGCGGGTGCCGGCAAGCGGAGGAGGGAGGAGGAAGAGGAGGAGGAGGGGGATGTGTGTACCCCTCCCGTCGTTGCCCTTTTAAGGGGTTCCTTGAAACCGCGCCCGGGTTCCATGTTTGCAGCCCCAGCCCGGGCGGAGGAAACTCCATGTTGTAACAAAGTTTCCTCCGCGGCGTCGCTCCCGCGCCCGCCGCCCCGCGCTGCCGCCGGCCCCCGCCCCGCCTCCCCCCCAACCCGGGGGCTGCGCCGGGGGGGGGCGCCCTCTCCCCTTCCCTCCCCCCCCTCCCCCCCCGCTCCGGGGCGCCCATGGAGCACCAGTCCATCATCGCCCAGGTTAGCAGGGAAGAGGGGAGCTCCCCGCTGCAGGAGAAAGGTAACGATCCCCCCCTCCCCGCGGTGCGGGAAGGGGAGGGATTCCCCCGGGTCTCCGGTATTGAGGGGGCTGGGGGCCTGCAGGTGGCTGCTCCTGGATGGTGTGATGAGCTACGGGCGGTCTCAGCCTACCCCCTACCCCTCCGTGCGTCCCACTGCCCCAGGGCTGGAGGGGGATGCGCTGGGGCATAGGGGTGGGCTAGGCTCGGAGGGCTAAGTTGTTTGCGCCTGCCTGGGAGCTGGGGACCGTTCTCCGTCCTCCCGAAGCTCGTCGTTGACCCCGGGGGTGATCGGGGCGCCGCTCGGGCCTCGGCGCTCGGCGTATCTGCGCGGTTTCCTCCGGAGCCGGGCGGAGGTTGTGCACGCTGTGCTGGTGGGGAAACTGAGGCAGGGCGGGGGGCCGAACGCCGGACTTCCCGCTGCAGCCCGGGGCACATCCCGGTGTCTCGTCCCCCTGCGCTCCCTGCACCTAGCGCAGAGGGTTTGGTGGGGAGCGCCGCCCGCCGGCCTGAGGAGCTGGCAGGGACCAGGGTGGGGTAGCGAGCGTGGGAATGAGCCCCGTCCCCAGTGGGAGCTCCTGCCCCGCGGGGCCGCTGTGGGGGCACAACTAAGGGGAGCTGACGCTCCCGACCCGGACTGGGGGCAGGACCCGGCCCCCGGGGCCGGTGGGGAAGGGGCTGGAGCAGTCGTGCTACCCCTGGAGCGCGCACCGAGCAGGAGCTGCCTGTCTGCCTCAGTTTCCCCTTGATCCGCCAATGGGGTTGTGGGAATGGCGCCCAGGGGTGGACACTACGCCCTGATTGGCCTCTCGCCTCCGGTATGCTCGAGTCGGCCAATGAGAGAGAGGGCTGGTGGAGGTGGGGAAAGAGGGTCTGTAAGCCCCGCCTCCCACGGCGAGGCCCCGCCCAAGAGGGCCACCCGTCCGCGTGGGTCCAAGCCCCCCGGGGAGAGACCGCGGGTTCGAACCCGGGGGCCCAGGACCGGCTTGGGTAGTGCCGCAGCAGCGACGGCCCCCTGGGGTAGAGTCCCTCCCTGGTGGTGTAGGGTCTCCAGCCTCACGGGGGGCCCATGGGGGTCACCCATGGGGACTCTGAGTGATCTCCAAACCCTCCTGTCTTGCGGTGCTGACCTGGCGCCAGCATTTGGTGGGGCAGGAAAGGCGGCCGGATGGGTGCCAGAGGCTGATAAGGGCATGGGGGGCACTGTGGGGGGATGCCCCTCGCACCTCCTGTGTCTGGTATCACTATGCCAAACCCAGCTCAACTCACCATGCTGCGGCTGATGGCACCTCCAGGGGGTGCCCCTTACCCCCCTCTTCCTGCCCTCCTTCAGGTACCCAGGCCCCTGCCAAGAAGCCTCGGAGCCGTAGCATTCTCCAGTCTCTCTTCTGTTGCTTGTGCCGTGATGAGGGGGAGCCCTGCACCGGCACCACCAGTGCCCCACTGCTGGTGGAGGAGAATGGGGCCCTGCCCAAGGTACAGCCTCTCAGCACCAGCCACACCCCAAGCCTGGCATATGTAGGGGGTGGGCAGCACAGCCCTTCCCCAGCACTTCCCCTGTATGAGGACTGGGGGGACTAAATGGGGTACCCTTGTGCTGTGCGCTCTCTCTGAGTGGGCAGGAGGGGAGGAGGTGCCCCTCAGCACCCTGCTGACCCCTGGGTTTGGCTGTGACCCCTCTGCCACAGGCTGCCGTCAAACACCTTCTGCCGGAGATCAAGCCGCAGGATGCCAGCAAGCTGTGTGTGGTCATCGACCTGGATGAGACATTGGTGCACAGCTCTTTCAAGGTGGGGGACATCCCGGCCCACCTCCCCCGTCCTGCTCTGTTCCCCTAATGTGATGCCCAACACCCAAGCACCCATGACCAGCATCGTACCCCACCCTGCTGGATGGGATGGGGTGTACCTGTGGAGGGGGCATGGGTCTGATGGGGTGTGTGCCAAGCAGAGGGCAGGCAGCATTTGGGCAGGGGGTGCCTGCCTGGCACTGACCCTGCTGTGCCCTCCCCAGCCAGTGAACAACGCTGACTTCATCATTCCTGTGGAAATCGATGGCATCATGCATCAGGTAATGGGGTTGGGGGCACAGCCCCCTCTGCCCCCATCCCAGGGACCAGAAGGTCACCCAGCACTCTCACTGAGGGGTAGTCAGGGATGTCGGGGTGCCAGGGCTGGCACCTTGAGGGGTCAGAGGTGGGTGCCCCTCTTCCCAGCAGGGTGGGGTAGTGAAGGGGGTGTCCTGGCACAGTGACCTCCTGCAGTGGCTGGCCCTGGGTTCAAGTAATCCAGGATAGGCTGTGGTCTGGGCAGTCAGCCTGTTCTCGGTTACTTGGCTCCGGAGCTGGCCAGACGCTTCACTCTGGGCGTGCCAGTGGGATCTGTGGCATCCCCCAACACACACGGGGTGGTGGCATCCACCAGTTCACATGGGGCGGCCCCCCACAGCATGGGGCACAGGCAGCCCTGCATCCCCCTTCCCCAGCAGGGTCCTGCTGCCTAGTCTTGGGGACACAGGTGTCCCCTGGGGTGAGTGTGGGGTGGAGGCCGGGTAGCTGGTGCCCATGGTGTGCTGCCCTCTGCCCCGTGCCCACAGGTGTACGTGCTCAAGCGGCCACACGTGGATGAGTTCCTGCAGCGCATGGGCGAACTCTTTGAATGTGTGCTCTTCACCGCCAGCCTGGCCAAGGTGGGTGTCCCAGCTGCCCCCCACCATTGCCCTCCCATTCTCAGCCACCCCTTGGGTGACACATCTCCCCTTGCCTGCCTGCCTACGGGCATAACTGGCCCCTTGTCTCCTGCCTACTTACTGTCAGTGCCAGTGTCGGGCAGTGCTGCCTGCCCACTTCTCTAAGGTGCCAGCCACGGAAACTGAGGCATGGGGTGACCTGCTACCAGTGGAGAGCTGGGTGTCATCGTCACCACAGGGTGGTCACAGCGACATGACAAGCTCTGGTGACCCCCTTCCCATGCCCACAGTATGCAGACCCTGTGGCTGACCTGCTGGATAAATGGGGGGCTTTCCGGGCACGGCTTTTCCGGGAATCCTGCGTCTTCCATCGTGGCAACTACGTGAAGGACCTCAGCCGCCTGGGCCGCGACCTGCGCCGCATCATCATCGTGGACAACTCGCCCGCATCCTATATCTTCCACCCTGATAACGCTGTATGTACCGCTGGGGTGAGGCTTGGGGAGGAGGGTATGGAAAGGAGGTGGCAGGGGCCCCCCCTCAGCTGCTGTGCTGCCTGCAGGTGCCAGTGGCTTCCTGGTTTGATAACATGGCAGACACGGAGCTGTTGGACCTGCTGCCCTTCTTCGAGAGGCTCAGCAAGGTGGAGGATGTGTATGCAGTGCTCAAGAAGCAACGGACTAACAGCTAGTGCCCCCCCCCCAGTGGGCGCTGCCGAGGGGGGCACCGCCGTGGCAGCTGGGTGCCTTATTTTAGGGGGAGGAGGGTCCCAATGTGCCCTCCCTATTGTCCTCCCCAGCCCCGGTGGGCATGGGTGCCTGCTAGTGGTGGGAGATGTGGGTGCCCCCCCGGGGAGCTTGGTGTACCCCTTCCCGTGGCAAGGGGGGGGCATGGGTGACCTGCTGCCTTGTGCTGGTGACCTGTTGTGGGGGTCCCATTCTCCCCCACTGTCCCATCTTCCCCCTGCCCCCCCACCTGCGTTCTCCTTCCCCAAAGTGGTTCTCAGGTCCTTTTCCCCTCCATGTCCCCCTGAGTGGGGAGGGGGGGTCAGCAGCTGCTTCTTTCCACTGCCTTTGGGGGGGACTGGGCCCCCCCCCATCCAGGCTCTGCCTGCCCGGGGGGGGGCGCAGGGGGCCCCAAGAAGGGTTAACCCCTTACCACCCCAAAAAAAGGGGGGAGTCTCACTGGCCCTGGTGTGCAGGGCTGCCACTGTACCCTTAACTCTGCTCTTGGTGCAGCTGATCACTTTGGGGGGGCACGTCCTTACTCCCTCCTTGTGCCTTATGCTACCCCCTGCCTACAGGGTGTGTTTTGGGGGGCAGCTTGGTCTCAGGGCTGAGTCCCTGGCCACAAATGCCCCTATGTGCCTTAGGACACCAGGTCTCCATGCACCCCCAGCCCTGCAAAGGGTGCGCCTACCTCCAACCTCCGTTTCTTCCCAAGGCAGAGAGGGTGTGTGGTGGCCTCCCCCCCTTCCTGTTACACTGTGTCAGTGGGAGCCACTCCAGTCACCAATTGGGGGGGGGGGGTTGTATCCCTCGCGGGGGGGGCCCACACCCCCTCTCCTCATCCTTCTGCAGCTTCACCAAAGGCTGCAACTCCTAGAGGGGAGGGATGGCCATCAGCCTTAGTGTGCCCCTGCCATGCCTTATCACAGCCCTGAGCTGGGGCAGGGGTGAGGGTCACCCTTCAGTTGCAATCGGTGTGTTCCTGAATCTGGTACCAGAATCCAGCTCTTGAA
>JANIJG010015332.1:0-79299 GCA_024611175.1 Megaceryle torquata | reverse complement strand
TCACCTGCCCTGTCCACTCCTCCCTGCAGGTGCAGCCTTTTACTTTTTTGCACCCCCCAATGTGGTGCACAAAATCCAGCAGTGGCCTTGGTCTGTATATCAATCCTTAGTAGTAACTCTGAACACGGGGTGTTATCACTGCTCGCAGCAGACACTGTCTGTGAAAACAGGCTGCTAACTTCAGACAGTGCTGTTAGTTAGAAGTACTGAACTGAAAAGTAAAATCACTGAACAGATTTAGTTCTGTTTTCACTCAAACCAAGACAGTTTGATGAAGCAGACTCAGGACCCCAGCTAAGACATCCCAGGTGCACCGTGTGTTGTAGATACACAGAGTACAGAGAGTAATGCAGCTGACATTGATAAAAATGGGATAAGTTATTCACAATGTCACACCTGTCCGTACCAGGAAGGGACGTCCAAAGAGACTGATGCATCTGGGCAATGTCAAGGAGTAAGTCTGTGGAGAGCCAGGAACTGAATGCATCACCTGGAATCCCATTTAGTTCTGCAATCCTTGATTTGTTAAATCTCTCCATTCTTCCTGCTCACCCAGTTATTTCCTGATGTAGTATTCTAGAGTTTGCACCCAGTGCCAGAGAATTCAGTGAAAAAGACTCTTTTCCAACAACTTCAGTTACCTTTGGCAGAGTCCCCAGATACACTTTCTTAATCAATTTTAATCAATCTATGCATGGACTCACATCCCTTACAATTAGATTGTGGCCAAACATCCTCTTCTGACTCCCACCAGCAGAGGTTGTCCTCCCAGCTGGTCTTTTCTCATTTGCCAAGGATCAATGGATCTGCTGTTTGAGTACCTTGCACTCTGTCCTGCTTCAGTCAAATAAGGTAGGTTTGGTTTGACTTTAAAGAGCGGAAATTAAAGAGCTCCCACCTAGGCAGCTCTCTCATCAGAGCCAAGGTACAAAGTAAGCAGCCTCCAGCATGAGTAGGGTAATTTGGGGGGCATAAATTGCCCTAATAAACCTTACCACTAACACAGCTAGTTTCAGAAGAGGCCATCGTCCATGGCTGTGATCAGGAAACCCCCAGTCTTGCCATGAACCTCTACTTCTCAATCTATAGGATTCTCACATCTTTCTTGCCTGAATGGGAAGATGACAGGATGAGATAATGTACAGCTGTGTGAAGTCCCATTTATTGCTTTTGTGTCTACTATTTTGTATATAGCAGCACAGATTCGGGGCTGATCTTCGGGAAGTAGGGCAACACGTGGAAACTGCGTGCACGTGCGTGTGTGTGCGCTCCTGCTCAGAAGAGACCCTGTGATGACCACCATAAGCAAGAGGAAATGAGGCTGAAAGCTAAGTCTCTGTCTCTCTCTCTGAAAACACCATCAACCCTTCTTATTATTAATTAATTAATTTCAGCGGGCAGTGATGCTGAGCTGGTAGATAAACCTTTTGCAGCCAGACAGAAGCATCCAGCCTTCCTAAGCCCAAGTGACAATGACAGACCTGCAGAGTATCCCCCATTCCCACACTGCATCTACCATCTCCAGCCCCCCCTACATTCTACTGCCCAGGGCCCCATGCTCTCCGCAGGCTGCTCTGCCAGCAACACCCATGTTGCTGGAGCAGAGAGGCACAAGTGCTGAACCACAAGGATGCAAGATGCTGATGCTGCAACAGCAGAGCACGGAAGGGAGCTCATCACAGAGACTTGGCAGGGCTGCGTTTACACGGGACAAAAGCCAAAGCAAAGAGAGCCTGATGTGAAAGCAATGAGGAGGACATCGTCGGCCGGCTAACACCGGATGAAGGATTAGCTACAGGAAGGAATAAACTGACAAGGAGAGAATCCTGCCTGGCTGGTAGCAGCCATGATTCTGATCACTGCTTGTCAGGAGATAAACATAGAGCTGCATAGTAACATATTTCCAGTTCAAGTCTGCAAAGAGGGAGCTTTAATAGGGTGCCAATTCCCTTCAGTTGGAGGCACTCGCACAATAATGTCACTGCTGTTGACTGAAGTTGCACACAGACAGTATAAAGCAGCAGTAAATGCCAAGATTTCAAAAATCATTTTGCATCTGACATTCTCATGAGTTATTTCAAGTGAAAGATAAACACACTATCTTCCAAGCAGTAATCCTATTTGATACCAACAACATACACAAGTAGTTAAGTTTGGAATAGGGTAACTTTCTCGCTTTCGTGCTTGAAAGCTGAAGATAAAATTATTAAGCATTTTGCATGTTCCAAGTGTAAGAGGAGTGACTGCTCTGCATAAGTACATGGATTGGAAAATAAGAATTCTGGTCCCCAAGGAATAACAGGACAGGCTTACAGCAGAGATAACATCTTCATGCAGGAGGCATTATGTTTTTGTAAAAGAGTAAAAAGATACAGCATGTTGACTATTTACTTGCCTTTCTTGACTGGCCAGCAGAAGAAATGGAAGTACTGGTTTGGATTAATTAAAATCAGAAACAAATCCTAATTTTGCCTTAATCCAGCAAACAGCTATGAAAGCTTGTTAGGGAAACTGCTCAAATGGAGAGGTTATGTGCAGAACAGTTTGTGGAGCAGAAAGGTAAAATACACTAAGAGATAGTGGAAATCTGCTTCTATTTCCCATTGGGAATTGCACTTCTTCACTTTTTTGTGGGAGAACCAATAATGAGCTAGAAAAAGGTGGGTGAGGGGGAAGGAGTAAAAATAATTATCACACACAAACTCTCCTACTGGTGATTTCTGTCCTCTGGATGGCATGTAGCTACACAAACAATTGATCCAGCAGTTCTAAGACCGCTGGTGAGCACTGACAACATCCTAAAGCACATCAGCTCCTAACAATAGAAAAGTCTTCCCTCAGTTCTCCTCTCTTCATCCCTTTCGGTTGTGCTGTATCTCCAGCAAAACTGTGATTGGCAGAGACACAGAGACAAAAGATTTAAGAAGCAGCAAGTTGTGCTTCTTCTAACCTCCATGAAATTCAGATAAACTAATCAATGCTGGATTCACGTGTATTTCACAGATCATTTTTGTTTGGCAGTATTTAATCATAATTGCAGATATCCCACTACAATACCGAGTTTGGCAAACTCATCTTGGAACAGCTCATTTGGTGCAAACTTGGATTATATATAAACTTAAATTACAAGAAATTACTGAGAAGATGACAAGCACAGTTAGTTTTAGATGACACAAGATGAGGAAAAAAGAGGTAAGTTGCCTAAAGTGGCCTCATTGTATTTGTAACTCTGCCCTCATAAAATGCAAATTTCTGCAACTGGATACTTTGAAAAATCTAGTTTAAAAACAAAAGAAAACCTAGAAATCAAAAAATACTGATGTTTATCTTCTCTGGTCTTCTATTACAGATTTCTTTTCCCCTCTCCATTTTTTGCCAGTGCTTCTAGAAAAGAAGAAATTAGTACAGTGCTTTCTTTACCTCTTTTTGTTTGCAGCAAATAATAGAAATTTTAAATCTGCTTGTAAAAATCATCCTGTTTTGCACTGCTGTTCTGTTCAGATTATCATATTTCAGGCCACAGAACAGAGCGAATTATAACAATGAAGGGAAAGACACAACAAATGGTCTGAAACTCTGGACTGGTGGTACAAAACTGCAAATTACTTTTCTGGACAGAAGCTACACGTATTTGGGGTAGCTTGTATTTAGTTGAATAGTGGATTTTTCAGGTCAGCTGGCAAAAGGAAAAGAAAACTTTTGTTCCAGATGAAAATGAAATGGAGTTTCAGAGCAAGGAAGAAATGTGGTAAAAATAATAATAATAAACTTCCAAGTGTTGTTTCATCCTTGTTCACAGATAGATAAACCATGCATTAAGCCCACATACCTGGATCATACTGTAACTAAGTGTCTCTTTTTCTGGTTGACCAAAGCCATTACTAAAATGTAAAGTTCAGACTTAAATTCTACAATCTGATTCTATTGCCCAGATAACTGGGCTTCAACTCAAGCAGAAGCACCAGTCTCTCCTGACATGCAGAAAAGGAGAGTTTTGCTGTTCCTGCTAATGTCTGCACAAGGGTGCTCCCTGGCTCTGCACGCTCACATGCTGCAGTCGCTGATGGAGCTGCCAGAGAGCGTAGAAAGAGCCAAGCGTGTTAAATGACCCGCGCTGCGTAGCTGCAGCGGCACAGCTCCCAGCTAGGGTAGCTCACGCCAGGCTCCAGGTGGGGAAGGTTGGAGAGGGGAGCAGCAGGAGTCTGGCTCAGCTCTTCTGAGCACAGCCCAGAGAGGCCAGAGGCATGGCGAAGAGGCTCACGTGCCAAGATCCTTGCTCAAGCCCTCGCTTCACCTCGAGGGCAAATGTAGGCATTAAGATCCTCTAGTTTCTATGTAACCTCTTTGGAAGAAAAGAGGTGCCTTCGTTTTTCTGCAGTGTGTGTACGTGAAATACATTTGGCAAGAAAAAGGTGCTCCACACTTGCACACCTGCACATCCACTCGTTCACCTGGCAGGCTGCTCCAGCATGACCTGTTTGAGTAGTCCTCTAATTTATCACATCAGTAATTCAATTCTGATGTCAGTATTTCAAGGTCTCTTGAATTTATAACCTATGAATGAGGAAAAAAAAAAAAAGGCAAAAACCACAACGGTCAAACACATTGGCAGCAGTCAACAAAGCAAAGATATGCTAAAATACATTTTCCAGCCTTACCTGTTTTAATGCCTGGCCATAAACATTTTTCAGGACATTTGTTTTCAGGCTTTGTCATCCTCTGTTGTCCGTGCATTCTAAGGCACTGAATTCCCTTCTCTCAGTACATCTGCGAAGAGAAACATCTATGGAAATAAAGGGATATGATTTAATCTCTGATTCAAAGACTGAACAGTGGCTTTAGATACAGCATTTTGTTGGGTTTTTTTTTACTATGCCAAAGCCAGTCCTGCCCTCCAAGCTGTCAGTAAGTTCACTTCCTCAAAAGCAATGAATGTTATCAAAGACAAAAAACCAAAACAAGTCAGTGGAACTGGAGCTAACAGCTTCAAAAACACCTTCGATTGCCAATGCTTTTGGCTTGTGATAACACGGTAATATTCTAAAATTGGCTGGAATTTCTGTAAGAAGCTGTTCAGTGTATTTCAGACTTGAAGGTTTCTTACCTATGTAGAAATGTTAATACTTGGAAATATCAACTAACACTGGAGTAATAACATTAGAATTATACCCCCTCTTAAAGGAAACAGAAGACGCATGCTGTAAGTACTCAGTTTCCATTTTGAGTATTCTTATTCAGTGGCAGAGAAGAGGTGAAGACAAATGCATAGGTATGTATGCTCCACACAGGCACATACTGCCCATGCTCTCCAGCCTCCACCTCCATCAAATCTCCAGCATGCAGCTTCCATCAAACCACCTAGGGCCAGAAAGAGGCACATCTTGTACTTCAAAATAAAGAAGCCACTATTTGGAAATCAATGTACAGCACCAGTTGCCCGAGCAGAGTGGACATGTCTGTTCTCTTGGAATTAAATTAACACAGCTTTGGAGCGGGCACATCAGAGACAGCCTTAGATCAAGCAGCAGAATCACAGCATTGACTTCAAGCACTTTACAAGATCCAAAGAAATGCCCACTGCAGTGTAAACTCTGCAGTCCAAAAGCTTCTGAGAGGGGGACACATCCAAAGACTCAAGAAAAGGGCAGAGGGTGGGAAACTGGGAGCTCTTTGCTGAGCTAGGGAACAGCATGAAGAGGAGTCAAAGCAGCTGTGTGAAATGGTCATGTGATGAGGACATGATAAAACAACTGAAAAGTGGAGCACAGAGTGCATCCTGCTGGAGAAATGCCAGTCAACATCTCTCATGACCATGAGGGGGGAAGCAGAATAGGTGTAAAATTGGGAGAAAATCATGGTTTTGAGGAGGATTCTGGTGATCAACAGATCTGGAGAGCCCCAGAGAGGTTGTTCATTAAATGCCCTCAGGCTGCAAGAGCTGCTCAAACAGCACACCCCATGCAACAAACCCAACAACTCCTCTGGAGGGATGAAAACAGACTTGGTCAAACCCTGAACTCTGCAAACAACAAGGGGAACACAGAGAGTGCATCTGTGGGGCAGATGGGAACAGAGGCAGGAAAAGGGTTATAGGAAACACCACAGTTTTACTAGAGATGCTGTGAGGATGACTCAGTTTAAAGACTCCTGCAACAATACATTCAAGAGCAAGTCTGACTGGAAAGCTACCGACTATTGATGGATAGCTTTCTGAAGTACATTTTGATTCCAATTCCCCTCCTAAATCCCTGGACTCAGTGCTTCAGAATGGCAATGCTTTGCCTATTGAGGGTACCCTGGAGGTCGCTGTCATTTCCCCACTCCTGGGAGAGGGACTAAGACAATGTCATGGTCTTTGCAGGGATCTGAGATCACTGAATCATGTCCTCCCTGGAGTAATCAGAACCAGGAGAAATACCAGAAATAACACCTTCTACAGTGAAAACAGAAGAGAAATCTTAAGCTGTCCTCACATTTACAGGAGTGACTTTTCTACTGCTGCTCTGACAGAGCTTGCCATTCCTTCCTTTGCCTTATTGTCACCACAAATCTGATGCAATGCAGACAGCAGAAGTAATCCACCAAAGGTGATGAACACAATATATGATGCTCTCAAAAGTTCTCAGATCAAGGTTTCTTAAAAATAAAGATCGTAGAGCAAGAATCAGCGTTCAAGGGCAGTCAATCAGACTTCTGAATTATGTCCTGCCTTTAAAATATACAGTGGATAACAGTTTTTAAATGGTGCCTGTAAAAACTACTATGTGTACAGTACCTTGACATTAAGTCCACAGTGAAGTACTTACTTCCAGGATTCTCCCCATTTATAGGTCTTTTATTCTGCTTCAAACTAATCAGAGCAGCTGCTTCAGAATGTAAAAAGAAAAAAAACAAACGTATGATTTACTGCCAGACTCCCAGTGAGCAAAAGGGCACACACCCATCACTGCAGGCAAGCAACAAGCAAGCAAAAGAAAAATGATTCAGAGCAACAGAAGGAAGGCGAGAGGGAAGGGGCTGTGGGCTGGGCAGGGAGTTAGTATGCGATACCTCATTAGCGTGAGCGTGTACAAGGCCAGACCAACATCGGGGAGGTTGTTGCAGGATTGCAGTGGGATTACGGCAGGTATCTACAGACGAAAGAGGCCATTAGCTTCAAAGAACCACTTATTTATCCCTTTCAGTAAAAAGCAGTGGGCCCTGAGCTCACAGAGCACATAGGCAGATGCTCAGCTCCGGCTGTCAGTGGATCCTAAGTGTCCAAGCCAGGAGGCAGCATGGTCCCCTGCCCTGGTAAGACTCCTCCCTACAGGGTCTTCACCCAGGCACCAGTGACCAGGAGCAGGCTACCCAGTTACAACAGACAGGATGCTTAAAACAGCACTTAATCCTGCACAAACTGGAAAGTAGAGAATGAGTATCTCCTGTCACTTCCAGGGGCAGCAGAATACGTTGGAGATATTCATCCAGCTTGGTGTTCTTGTTGCAATAGAAGAACCTAGAAATCATCACGAGTTGCTTCTAGTTCCAAAAATTTTCCCTTCAAGGACTTGCATACAAGATCAACTTTCACTGACCCATCCCTTTATGAAACTCTCCATCCACTTACCTGCACACCCAGAGCTGAGGTTATTCCCTCTCCTTCCTTCTCATTTGTGGGCAGGCTGAAAACAGTTTGCTTTTGCCTGTTACATGAAGATCTTTTCGATTTCTTCTTAGGAAGTTCAGTCTTGGCAGACTCTTCAATTCTTGGCTGAAGCTGACAGCTGATCACTAGCTTGTTTTGAATATGTGCCCACTGCAGAACTGGGCCATTTCTGAATAAAATTGTCTCTGGGGACCACAGAGATGCCTTAGTAAATAGCAGTACCTTTAGGCCTTACCTGTGCTGCCATAGGTCAGAAGTAACTATTCAGGATTAAGGTCACACCTCGGTTATTTATAAAAGTGAAAATCTGAACCACTGGGTCAGCAGTGAACAAAGTAGGAAGAAAGAAATCCAGCTACACAGAAGCATCTGGAAGCCACATCAGTGCAGCTGTGAGCCTGCTTCAGGCAGTGGGTGAAATTCCTGGAGCACCATTTCACACTTCCCAGGGACAATGCTGCAGCTTCACAGTTTCCTGTGGATGTTCATTCCCCTTCCACTGCATCCAGCCTGCAGCAAACCCCAAGGACATGAAGGCTCACCCAGGTACTGCTGAGGGTAGGGAATTCTTGGGTTACTTCTCCAGTCTCTTCCAGTGTGACTTGCTCACCTTCTGCTAACTGTCCAGCCCAAGCTGAGAAGGCTACAAACACCACTGTGCCCCTGCTCTAGAAAGGTCTCCTCCGACACTGGCAGTTCAGCCCTGCGAGAGAAAGCAGATTTGATCCCTTAGCATGTCATCTCATGTTTTTCAGCAGGAAATTTAGATTGCACATATCTAATTAATGGAAAACAGGGATAAACAAGCAGATTGCTTATTTCAATTATGTGTACAGCGCCTGCAGGGTTGCCATTTAAAAAATCACAAAGAAAACAGTCAAGATGGGTAAAAAGATGCAGACAGGAGTACACAATCTGCAGTTTACCTTGATGATGATTAAAAACACCTCTCCAGCAAGAATGAAAAGAAGGAGCTTATTCTTAGCAAATGAGTATAATTCAAAATTTTTCAGCCATCTGTAAATAACATTTACCTGGAGCAGCTTTCCATAATTATATGACTTCCTTATGTGTGTTGCACAGATCTATCTGCATAGAGAGGGGATAACTTGCTCAAAATAAAGACAGAGAAGGAAAGCAAGCAGGAGCTCTCCATCAATTTATTTGTTTCCCCCAAAGGCAATTTCTCCAGAATCCCCCAAATTCCATGAAGTCAAGCATCTGCTCTCCTTGCAGCTTAACTTACTGAAAGATGCATTACCTGGACAAACAACCCTCTCTCTAAGCAGCTTAACAAGTTTGTGTAAATGTTTGAGCTACTGTAAAGAGGCAAGAAAGTCATTCCATATCCTATTTGGAAAGGTAAACAATTTTCTTGTTATTCTGAGTCCTTCAACTATTTGCACTACCATACAGATTAGATTCATACCTCGTGGGATGGCTGGTTTGGGTGACATGACTCACGTGAAGGAAAAGGTTCAAAACTGGGAGTGAAGAGTGATTTCTAATTCAGTTATTTTATTAATTAGATGCAAACCCAAGTCTGTTGAATGATTTGATTTGTATTTAGTAAGAATGTTAGTGAGAGTGATGATCAAAATTCATTGTTCAGCTGCATTTGAAAATTAAAATGTCCAACAATGCCAGCACTCTGAATATCCCTGCTGCTCTTCTGCGTAAACTAGCTGATGGTAAAACAACCACCAGAGCTATTTCTTTTACCTTCTGTATTCAACAGATGCCCGTGTTCAGTCCTAAGCAGGATTCGTTGAGACATTTGGCATTTCACCTTCCTCCTCTTCATCTGGTTCTTGGTTTATTTTCCTAAGCACCTGCAGGAATATTTTCCCCTTACAAAAGAAAAAAAAAACCCACAAAAGATACAGTAACTTCCTGTTCAAAGGTTTCTATGTAACCGAAGGAGTCTCACTGACCAAAATTTAGCTTTAGAATAGCTTTAGAAGTAAGCACTCCACTAGTATTGCAGTTAGAGTCCCTCACTCAAAATAAACTGGAGGACCAGGTTCTTTACTGGTTTACACACAGATTGCAGTGATTGCATCTGAAACCTCCAGAGCCAGACAGGATTCTCTGAGAAAACAAACTTTTTTACATTATCCTATGAAGCTCTGCAGTGATCAGTGATCATCATCTCAGATTTAATTGTATTAATGGGATGAAGCCAAATCAACTGCTGGTTTGTAATGAGCACCTCTGAATCATTATTTGCATCTTCTCAGCCACAAAGGTGTTGCGTGACAGGAAATAATTTAGTACCAAACACTCCAGGGAAGAATTCACCAGCTGTGTTAATGGTTCTGATTCCCTGCATAAGATGCATCCCAGAAAGAAGATTTAGGAATAAATTTATGCAACATACAGTCAGGACGTACAGCCTTTCTTCTTACATGCTAGCTGGTGTTGCAGTGACACCACAGATATGACCAGAGACATCTGAGACATAAGCAGCTCACACCAAGCTACAAATGCCAAAGATCCTCTGGACAGGACCAGATTCCTGCCTCCACCAAGCACAGCCTGGCCCACTATGACACACAGTTCCCAGGGGCTGCAGACCCTACAGGAAGGTAAATTGCTCAGGACTGTAAGATGTTCCAGGCTAGAAGCGGCTTGTAGTCCAACGCACTGCTCAAAGCAGGGTCAGCCATGAGATCAGACCAGTTTACTCAGGGCTTTCAAGATCCCATTGGGTCTTGAAAAACTCCAAGGATAGAGAGTGTGCAACCTCCCTGGGTCCCTGTTCCACAGTTTCACTGTCTTCATGGGGAAAAAAAGCTTCACTTATACCCACTTTTATCTGAAGTTACATCCACTGTCTCTCATCCTTCCACACACCACTGTGAAGAGCCTGGCTCTGCCTCCTCAATGCTTTCTCACAGGTTCAGAGAGGCTACTACTGGGTCTCCCTGAAGCCATCTCTTATCAGGTTGAACAAGCTTGGCTCCTTCAACCTTTCACTGTGGGGCAAATACTCCAGCTCCCAGCCGTCTTTGGGGGCCCCTCTGCTAAACTCACTGAATTGAACTGGAGGGCCCAAAATTGGACAGAGTATTCAAAATGCCATTTAAGAAGTGCTGAGCAGAAAAGGATAACCACTTCCCTTGAACTACTGACTATGCTCCTGGCAAATCAGAACCTCCTCCTGTAAGGCAACAGCCATCAGCTTTGCTTTTCAGCGCAATGAGGAACTGCCTATCAACATTATTAGACGACAAAAGTACCTTTAGAAATGGCCAGATTCAGAGCTCAGTTGAATTGCTGGAGTGCTATTGATAGATACAGGAGGGCTTTGAGTTGGACTGTAGTCCAGATTTGCTAACAGCGGCACCGCAAAGCACTGTGTTCACAACATCCCACATGGGGCGTAACGAATGCACACAGCACAGTTATATGAGCTACAGAGTTGCTTAACATGCACAGTGGCCAGCTGTCCAGGATGTCTTCAGTCTGGTAATCTGTGTTGCTGGACATAAGATAATTATAATCTAAATCAATAGGCTGAAAGGAAGCAACAGTTTTAGTCCAGCTAGTAGGCCTGGCTATTTCCTTGGTAACTATTGAGTGGAGTCAGTGCTAATGTAACCAAGATCAGAATCTAGCCCTGGGCTTGTAGGAGTCAATGCAAACTGCGGCAAGTAGCTCGACCTACTTTTCTCCATCTATATGGAATTCATCCTTGCTCTGCTGAGTTAGCACTAAACCTATCCAATTCTCTCAGGCTCCAGTCGCAGGTACGACTCAGTGCCATAAGATAACTAAATCATACGCGTGACTGAAATACCCCAGATATTATGAAGCATGAAAAAGAGATGTAATCAATTTTAGAACAAAGTCAAATCTGCAGTCATTTATCCTACTTCCACTAATATCTAAAGATAAATAAAGTCATGCATTAAATATTTCCGTCACTTTTGTTCCAGTGGTGAGAATCTTCTGGCAAGTACTAGAAATAAAAAATAAACATCAATGAAATGCAACAACAATCATGAAGTGGGGAAAAAAAACCCAAGTACAATACATTTGCATTCAGCACAGATTTTCCAGTCAACTCCATTTCCAACAGGAGAAAGAGTGAGTTTTGGCAACTTCATCAAGCGAGCAGAACTAGAGGGAAAGGCAGGTTCTTTTTTGCCTTGGGAATCAGAATTCCATCATCTGTATCCCAAATACAAAGTCAAATACATTCTTCATTAGATAGGCACAATCTTCTCTGATAAAAAAGAGTAAAATGCTTGCTATATCACAACAAAGCAGGGAGCTTGCTTTCTCAAGCTAGAGATTGTTTTTATACAAGGGAAGTATAAAAAACAATTGCAAATTCAGTATTTCTGAGCTCGCACAGTCAGAGCACATGGTTTAACAAGCCTCATGAACCTCTACCCAGATTAGCACCCCTTAGCAGGAATAAGGGGAAGACATACAGTTTTGAAAGCTAAATGTTGTTCTTGGTATGGTCTTCACTTCATAAGATTTTTGAGGCAAGTTGTCATCTTCTGCTTGTGAAATACAGCTTCCTCTGATTTCTAGCTAAAACATGAAGTTAAATTGCTTTTAAATGAACTGAATAAATCTAATAAGTGTGGCATGTAAAACCCTCACCCGTTTTGTATCTAAGTATATCTTGTAACAGCACAGGATACATTTATCTATTTCAAGCTTGTCATCTTTGAGTTTCATTGAGCATCCTTTTTGTATACCGCAAACACCCAGGAATAACCTTGCTGACCCTCTCTGTGCTGTTCATTATACATCCTTCTCTCACACTCTCATTTATTAGTCTGCTCTTAGAATTAAGTGGATTTTATATTGCCTAATATTGTCTCAAATGAAAATCCCCTTGTGCCTGTAATTATTTCTGCTGCCCTTTTTGGCCCCTTTTCGCTTTCAACTCTAGTCTTATTTGAAAGGAGATGATGATTGTGCATCCATTTCTTCAGCTGCAAAAGAGCAGCAATAAGAAGGCCAAAAAAACCCAGGAATATTGTAAGAAGGGAGGCTCCCATGTTAATAGCAATTATTTCATGCTGGTATCTAGAGGCATCAGCCGAGCCAGAGTCCTACTGTGATAAGCTACACAGCCATGTAGTACATGACAGTCCTTGCTCAAAGGACTGCCTCACAAGGGATATAGGGATCTCAGAGGAGAATTAGTATTGCAAGTTTACTCATCTAATGCATACTCATTGTCTTCCAGCTTCCCATGAGATGCAGCCTGTCCTCAGTGAGGGCATGGTACATGCCTGATAATGAGAGCACTTGTATTTCACCCCCTACCAAGGAAGCTGGTCCCTGCTGTCACAGATCCCTGTGCAATCCTTACCACGAAGCTACAAACAAACCCTTCCCAGCATCTACGTCTGCACATGGTCAAAAAACAGCACTAGGACATCACATACCAAAGACCTACAGTGCTGGCAGTAGCGAGGGGCAGAAAAGCTCAGGACTCCAGGGAGGAACCTGCCTGTTGAGCAGTCATGGAGAAGACAAGCACAGACTCCATACTCACATGGAGCAGTCACTTTAAAGTGTGAAGCATTTCAGTGACCAAAATCACTCCAGCCCAGGACCTGGGGAGGATGCATTAGGTATTAAATGACCTGTTTCCAGAAAATGCAAGTACCTGTTTTTGGTAATGTCATCAGGGAGGGAATACTTCAGAAGTACCAAGCAGTTAAATAAAAAGTCTAAATCTCACTTACAACGTGAAAATCAAAGCACCTAAATGACTTGGACACAACAACTTGGTCCTCACCACCTCTGCCGCTTTCTGCTCACACCAGCTGTGCATGACTGCCAGGACAAGCCATTTCAGTGCCTGAGCTCATCCCTCTCTTCACATTCAGGTGGGAACCTGGCAGATGGTTCCTGCTCCACATCCTCCCCCCTGAAGAAACCTCCTTCTTTGTCCTGTTCTGCAGGGGCTGCCTCCTGCTCACTTCCCTGCTCTGAGCTGGGGAGTCTGCAGGAGCCTCTGGTGGCTATATTTGTTCACCTGCTTTTCTCTGCTGCACAATTTCTCTGTCCACAATGACTGCGATGGTGACAATGCCCAGGTTATTCAAGGATCCTCCTCTCCCCCCACTGCCCATCGCTTTCTAATTCTCTTTCTGATTTTGGGCAAGTCAGTCTCCTTCACCTGCCTGTATTATACCATGGGCAAATTTTTAAATGTGAAGTAGCAGATGGGTTCCTAATACACAACCAGAAATGGAACACAGGTGACTGCAAAGCTGCAGGTCATAATTCCTGTGATGTTTCAGCATGAACAGAGCTTAATACGGTTTTAATACAATTACCCAATTATAAATGTCTGATTCTTTGCCTTGTGCTTCCATTTCCAATGACACAGCCAAATCAACCAGACACATCATCAAAAGCAGTAGTAGGGAGCATATTTATCAGACATTCCAAAATGGATCATAAACTTTAAAAATACCAACTTACTGTAGACTTTGGGAGGGAGAAATCACAGAGAAACTGCTGAATAAAAGCAGCACTTGTGACATGAATTAGACATGGCACTGCAGTTAATTCTTTTTTAGAAAAAAAAATGCATTAAACATTTATTACACTAAATGTTAGTTTAAAACAATAATTAAAATCAGTTTTCTCTCTGTCCACTGGAGATCAGTTATGCTTTTAAAGCTGATGAAGCTTCTCTAATTTCAACTTCATTATTTCTGTGCACACATAACAGGAGCCATTATATTTTAGATTCACATAGTAATGTTGCTCCATTTATTTTTCGCACTTTCTATCTCCTGTTGCAACCTTTATACTGATCACAAACATTTAATTTAAAAATTAGTCTCTTAACGACCATCTTCTGGAAATACATGAACAGCATTTACAAAGGGGAAAAGTCAGCTTAGAGTAATACACACAGATTGATTATTTCTAAGACAGATCATTTCTGCTCTTTTCTTTTTCTTCAGACTTTTCTTAACTAGTCATTCATCATAGTTTTTGTGTACTTTATTATTTGCCAAGCTACTTACCTCCCCTCCTAGCTAGCTGAAGGTGAGCACGTGGGCCCACGTTCTCCCACACCTGTGCTATACCCAAGTACAACCCCAGAGGAGCTGGAGGGTGGTCTACCTCTTGCCAGTGTCTGGTGGCACCACCAGTGGCTGAGAGTCCAGGGGGCCAGTTTGGCTGGTTGTTGGTCCTGCCTGGCCAGTATGGGTGGCTAAGGCAGCAGGGTGGTGCCCAGCCCAGGTGCTGGCTGGGCTTTTCAGAAGACAAGCACAGGACAGGAGAGCTCAGGCACTGGTATCTGCTGGTGCCCAGCGCTGGACCGACTACAGGACAGCAGGGATGATGTCTTAGTTATTAATGACTGCTGAATAGGGCAACTGAAACCTTTACCTTTTAAAATGCATTAATTTACAGTAATTAACATACAGATCTTATTAGATTAGGACTAAGAAAATTGCTGCCATCTACTGCTGGAAAGAAATATCTGAATACTGAAAGCCTGTTCCAAAAACAAGTTATGAACTACAATTACCTTGAAGAAGTTTATATCATGTGCAAGCCCTGAGAAGGAAGGTTGTCACACACAAGCAAGAGAGACATGGCCCTGCAGCTTGGTGGTCAGGGCATCAGGCTGGGCTGACAGTCAGAGTGCTCTTCTTGCTCTGTAAGCAAACAATTACTATTAATAGAGAAAAAAAAAAAAAAAAAAAGGCTATCAGGCCTCTTTCACACTACAATATGCTGAGCTGTGCTTTAAATACATCCCCCAGTGCCTGAACAACTCCTACTTATGACACACAGACACTTCCTATCAAAGGAATAATGGTTTAAACCTTGGGAAATCTTTTGCTTTGGATTCCCCATCTGCTTAAAATTAAAGGGGTTTTTTTGTTTCTTTTGCTCTCCTCCAAGTTCAGCTTTACTGATTTATAACATCTTAAATGAGTTGGAGGGGATGAGGCAGTCTCCTATATGTCACTGCTGGTTTGGGGGAGGTTAATCCAGTAAAGATATGTTGTCAGGGATTGATGGATAAACCATCCTGTCTGCGGGCAGGTCTTACTTGTGAGAAAGGCAGATCTTGCAAGAGGCAGAATAGACAACTGCCCCTCAGTTGCCCAGCAGAGCTTACAAGGGGAGGACATAAGAGTCTTCAAGATTCATATATATCAAATGTATTCATACAAGGCTTTGGGGTTGGAGCAAGAGTCCACAAACTGGAATTCCCATGTCCTGTTCACAGTTCCTGTGCCCATCATGTGTCCCTGTGCTTCCTTCTTAGCCACGGTCACTCTCAAACCCATACTGATGTTCTGCACCAACACTATTTTCTCTCCAAAGCATTTGCTTCAACAGGCTCTTAACACCTGCAGCACCACTGCCTCTGGGGAATTCATTTCCTCGTGCTCATATGAAAGCACTACAACTTCACCAACCTCCCTCCCTTTCCCTGCCACACTGCTTCTTTAAAGGCTAATTTTTCCACTTCATTTCCAAGGATATAATTGTCTTCACTGCATGTGCCCAGTGGCTTCAGGAATCCTGCCTGCTCTGCTCAGTCAAATGCTCTCTGCCTAATTCACCTGTGCATTTCATCCTGCTTGTGCTTTTGCTCAAAGATCACCATGTCAGCACTTCCTCCCCACCCCGAACCAACTAACAAAAAGCTACATGAGAGGACAGAGAAACAGCTTTGTTACATGATGAGATCCATGCGGTGCACCCAATTCCTTTAAACAGGAGACTGTTTTGTCTATTTTCCAGGACATTGCTCATCCAGCTGGTGTGTAACATTTGCCTTAGCTGATCTCCACTGGCTTTAACACTTGCCCAATTTCCACACCCTATTCTTTCCCCATGGTGAGGAGACCACGCAGCATGTTTTAAATTTCCACTGGGGAAACCACTACGTGTGCTGAGAACCAGGACACATGGCTGCAGCAGAGCACCTTTGACAGCACTTTTCACAAAATCACACCCAAGTCTTTGTCCTACAGAAAAAAACAAACGATGTCAAATTGCTCAGTCCAGCTCTGCAGCAACCTCCCCAGAGCAGCCACGGCTGTTCAGCTCCACTGGGAAAGCAGAGATGCCACCACCCATCTGTGTGCGTGACTCCACTGGTAGTTCACAAGGAGGGGACAGACTGACAGAAAGGAATGAGACCAAGTGAGACCTGTCTGAACTACAAATCATCTTCCATTTCCTCTTAATTCTCAGAACCATTTTACTCTGTCTTGGACACAAAGCAGCTGAGAAACAGCACTTAGACCTCAGCCTAGACCTCAGAGCAGCAGTAATTAATAGGGTGAAAACCAGTAATTTTCTTGAGTAGTAGTCCTCTCTCTTTCCTGTACACACATCACGTGCAGCACATTGATTCATGTCAGCAATTAAGTCCTAGTCTTTAATCTCAAACACTTCTATTATATAGTCTGATAGTCAAAAGTATCTGAAGTGCCTGAAGCAGACTCTCCATTCCCCACCACCAGTGACAAAACGGATGGAAGAGAAGAACTTAAAAAAAGCAAAACACCTTCTGAAATACATTTCTACAAGTTTAGACAAAACCAGGCTGAGAAACAAGTGTCAGAGACAGCAGCCACCACGCACCAGCACACTGCCCTGGCCCACCACACTCTCCTGGGCCCCTCTCCTCCTATCTCCCATGATGCCTGACAAAGATAGGCAAGTAAGTCAGCTGCAGTTCATGGTTACTGAGAGAGGTAAGTGCCCCCCAATCCCAAAATACAGTTTTTACACAGGGGCACCACAATAAACAGACACCTGCCACCTGCAATTTCCTCCAGACACTCCTAAACACGGGGAATCAGGGCTGGGCCATGAGGCACCATCCAGCTGGGGAGAGAAAACAGGAAGGTTTACGACACAGCAAGACTTGGCTTTCCATCTTCCCCCACCACAGAGATTCCAGAAGGTGATGTTTCCCTCAGATAACTTTCCTGGGATGATTCAATGCAAGACAGCTGTTCCCAGGAAAAAGTCCATCCAGCCCAGGCAGCTGAAGTGCTGGTAGTGTCAGCTGAACCATGGCTCTAGCAGCACATCGGTCCGCTCGGCTGGGACATCTCCCACTTCATGTGTGAACTCGTACTGACAGCTAAAGAAACTGGTTAGCTGAGCAATTCCTGCTGTGCAGGGATCAACAGATGAGCAAGTAAGTATCTGTCCCTGTAACTACAGGCAGATTAAGCATGTGTTTAACAGTTTTTCTGAGCTAAGACTGATGCATTTGAAGGAAAAAAAAATAGCATTTTTTTATTTGTATTTTCCTGACAGAATCAGGTGCTTGAATAATGTTTTCCCAGTAGGAGGAAACCATTGAAGGCTTTCTTTTTTTTTTTCCTACTAGGAAAACAGTCAACAGTCTTTCAGTGACACAGAAATCAGCCTGACAGAAGCATTTATGTCAGGTTATCCTTCAAGGAGCATTTCAGCTGTATTATGCAGGGAAGAATATCTGTACAATATTTGCCTGTCAGGAGAAAAAGTCTCTCCTGCATTTTTCCCAAAAGAAAAATTTGTATAACCTTTTGCTGAGAGGGAAGTAACAATTATCCACATAGGAGCATAACATTAGAGTTCCCTTGACAAAGAATTCTTTATATGTCTGTGATGAAGTGCTGGTATATTTCTTTTGCTAAGAGAGCTACAGGGGAGAGGAAAAAAACCAACCAACCAAAAAATAAACCAACCCCCCCCCCCCAACCCAACATTTCAAAGAACGAATAAAGAATCTGAAAGCACAAAGTAAAAAAAGCAAAGAGCCATAGAACACCAGAGCCACTGCCAGGGACTTAGCAGGCCCAAAGGAGGATGTGTGCGACTGCAGCCCTGAGGTGAGGACTTTACAGCACAAAGTGTGACCCGCTGATAAAGCACGCGGCTGGCACCGCCTCGAGTTTAACAGCGCTGGGGATCCTTTGCCAGCTGGGGTTCTTGTGGGAGCGTGTGAAGGCTGGAGAGGAAAAACAAGAGAGAGACTTGCAAAGTTATTTTCCAAGCTCTGCTGTGTTACTCTTCCCATTGATCTTCCTTTCAAGTGATTTTAAGAAGCTGACACGGTGCCAGAAATTATATACGAAATACAGTTTAACACGCTCATTAGTCTGAAAACAGGAGAATGTCACAAGTAATCACAAGGCTACCACCGTGGTGAGATGAAAGCAAACACTGATCTTTCTTAAAATGTTTTGTTTTGGTGGTTTTTTTTGTTTGTTTCCTTGTCTATTTGTTGTCATACGAGTCTCACCATGTGAATTAAGACCTCTAGTCCCAGAGATCTTTTATGAAAAGACAGTGTAACAGCATTAGAGGTTCCTCTTGGATGAACATCACTGTGGGCTCATCTTCCCCATGGATGTCTGTTTGTCCTGGCCTCTCTCAGCTCTGTTAGATGTGCTTGTTGGTCAGGGGCTGGGTGGACTGAAGAATAATTTATATCAAGCTGGTGTCTTCATGGGCTTCACACAAAATTATTAAAACCAACTACTTTCAAGCCCCTGGGTAGAGGAGCCACCAGGGGAGCCTCTCTCCATGTACACAGCGGTGCTAGGAATTGTCTTCCTGCCTGTGCAATGCTCTGTCTTGTCTGTGCTTTCATTCTCAGTGGCCAGAGAGATGATACAGTAACTTGGTTCATGTAATGAAAGTGATCAATATCTCTGGTTCTGGCACTGGGGAGCAAAGTGTGACATGTGCAACCCCACTTCTACTGCCCAAATAGCCAGCCAAGGAAGCGAGACCATGTCAGAGTTACACCTCATGATTTATCCAAGGTCAAGGATAACCTATGGCTACTTTTTTGCTGATCTTGGCACCCGGCTCCTTTCAGAAACTGAAAGATTCCCAGAGCACTCAAGACACAGGTACATCCTCATCATAGTCAAGAAGCTCCAGCATCGTGGTAGTGTCCCTTGGTTTAGGCTGTCCTTCAGATACACATCTGGGAGAAGTAAGAGATGGTTTTCAGTTCCCATTTCAAGAACCATTCAGGTATTAGACACAAAATAATCAGGCAGAAAAGTCTTGGGTCAAGAACATACCACGCCTGTGCCCTAGGAGTGCTCTGATTATCAAGCTTTAGGAGTGCAAACTTTTTCTTGGACAAAGTGACTTATGAATTCTTTTGCACAGCACCCCCAGCTTGGGGCTTTGCCAGCTCCTTCCTGGAGGGCTGGAGACCACAAGGACTCCTGATGAAACAGGAGGTGTAGGTTTGTTGCTGCAAAGGAAGAGAGATGGAAGCCGAGTCTTCTCTCACTGCATCTACTAGGCTAAGTATTAGGTGCTGTTTCCATGCCTGTGAGCCACACCTTGACAGCCAAGCACTACAAAGTGCAAATGCAGGTGCCCACATACTACGACAAATAATTAATTCACTGAAGCAAAACATAGGCTAATACAAGGACAAAGACATTTGTGTCCAGTTCCTGTAGAAGATCTAGTCAAGGGCAAGGGCAACTAAGTACTGAGACACTAGTCCTGTGGTGGAAGGCCAGGCTCTTGATGTCCTTGATGTTAGACAGTCCTGAGCCCTGATCCTGAAATCTTACAGAGCACTGCCTTATTCATGACAACAACATCTGATGGGAGCACTGCCTAAATAAGGAAGGTAGAATCGGGCTTGAAATTTCCATAAGAACATGATCATAACACTTGGGAGAGTAATGTCTCATGGCTTCACTGCATTATTTATGTCTTTGATTCCTGCTAACAGTCTTGTCAAACAAGTATAGATTTATTATTTTAATTATCTCAAGCTTGTAGAGATTTAAACACATGTTATAGGCGTTCAATAAGTATTAGAACAGCAATCAATTTTTTCTTAAACAGGGGAGTGATTCATGGTGCTCTGTGAATAGATAAACTCACTGTAGTCAGTACCAGAAAGATACTTTGAAAGAAAGCAGGAGGCTCTTTTAATTAGCTTCTAATTAATTCTGTTTCGGAAGTCTAGATGAAACGTAACATTTAGGAACACTAAAAGTCATTTAATTACAAGATTTGGTGTGTTATCATCAGATCTTTCATTGCCAGAGCAGCAGTGTTTTCTGTTCTGTTTCCCAGCAGGACAGTGTTTATGGATTATCTATACAATTTAACGTTGAACATCCTCTGTCCCACATGGCTTTCCTGCTTATGTAATAGATTTATCAGTTAGCAGTGATGGGCCATCGGAAGAATTCAGCCCAGAGTTTTGCTCATTATGATTTGAAACCCCCTTGGGCATTACTTAACATCAGTAAAAATCTAAAAGGAGGAGACTTCCAGGTTTGACTTGGCACAAAGGGCTCTATTAAAACAGCGTATCTTGTGGAGACCACAGACAGATCTTGGAGTACCAGTCTCTATGTCTAGCATCTATCCTGAGATAAACAAAAGAACAAATGTTCCTATCTAGAGCAACAGATATTCCTATGTAAAGTTCCAAGACTTCATTCTCTAGGTAACTTCTCTGAAGTCGGTGATGGTATAGAAGGGTCAAAGCAGTGGGCAACGAGATGCCAGGACATGATGAGTGGCTTGGTACAACATTTCTCACCAGTCCATTCATAACAGTAGAGCTAGTCTTGGATCAACACTTCCCAAGGACTTGTATAGACTTAGATTTCAGGTCCTCGGGCAGAGCTGCTAGCTCAGCTCCTGAGTCTCTGGTGCACCAGGAGTCAAGGAGCAAGACCCACTGGTTCTCCAAAACCCCTGTGTCACATCACCCCACTCAGGGTCTTAACAGAAGCACAGCAAAGATAGCACTGAGAAGCCTACTGCTGGCCCTGAGGGAGGGGGAGGGACCAGCACACAGTACTCGCCGAGTGGGTGCTGAACAGATTTCTCAGGCCCAGCCCAAAAGACACACAGGAGCTCACCAAACTCTCCACTACATAGCTCCCTGTTCACTGTCACTTGGGGCAAAGCCAGTGAAGCCTCAGAGCCGTGACAGGCCACAGGAGGATGGGTGGATGGCATGTGTCTGCCTGCACCCATACTCCACCTAGGTAGCCTTACCTCAGCCACCATCACCTGAGTTGGGGGTACAGCCCAGGTGTGTGCACCTCCACCGTCTGTCTCTCCACCTTTTATCAGCTCCATTCTCTCTTTCCCATTTCCAACTCTCCCAACAAAGCAACATTTCCATCTTCTTTGGACCTCATCTGTTCAGGATCTAGCCCAAAACAAAACAAAAAAAAAGAAAGAAACTGAAGGTAGAGAAGGCTACTGAACTCCTGCCACTACCTCCCAGCTCCACTCTGTCATCCATTATTGTCACTTTAGTGGCAGGCATTTTTACAGATGATGCCAAGGACCGTCACAAAGCTGACACCCTGTCCCAGACGTGGCATACAACAAACCTTCCAGAGGAATCTCACCCCACTGTGTGCTACTGGACAGCACAGATACAGTTACACAGAAAAAGGTCCCTCTTAAAATACTTCGAGCCATTGCCCTGGAACGGAAAAAGGTGTTTGAAGGTAGCAAGGCCTCATTTCATGCAGAACAATAAAGTACCACGGCAACAGCAGATGCTTATCCATTCTTCCCCAACCTGTTCCTGAAGGAGTTTAAAGGATTAGAGAAGTGGAAGTTGAGCTAAGAAAGTGCAGAATGCATTGAAGACAGCAAGGATAATAATGGTCCTTGTAAGCAAGTTTTATAAGGAAAAAGACCAACCTCAACATGTGTGTGTGAGAGAGATCCTTGCAATCTTCTCAGTAAAATCTTGCCTTTATGGAATGGTACATGGGAAAATTCATCTTTAATTTTGGGAAATAAAGAAACTTATTCTAATTGTCATAGATTTCAAACCCATCAGACCTAAGACACAAGCGATCTAAAATCCCTAGGAAATCAACAGCTCTTTTATGCCAGCCCTTGCTGTTGCCTGCCTGTAAGAGAGAGCGTCTCAGCACAGCAGTTTCACCTTTCCAGAGTCAAATCTGACTCAAGGCTCAAAAAAAAAAACTTAAGCCCATGATTAAATCTGCTGGCTGAGGAGCTACCACAAAGACAGATATTAGTTTGCTTACTGTGGGCAGTCTTAAATGAATTTTCAGGTGAGATTTAAGCTAGGAAGGAGTAGAAATTTGTAGGTAAGCATGCATGCTGTGAAAAGGAGGCAGCAGGATAATGAGACAGAGCTGTTCATGGAAGAAATGGACGAATGGAGTGTTGAGGCTCACCAAGTTAATGAGACAAAGTCAGATGTCTACACAGAGAAGGGTTTTACTAGGATATCTGAAAGATGCAGTGAGCAGAAATAAATACCACAGATCTGATTGCTGACCTCCTACAGGAACCGGACAGCTTTTAGCTCAAATTATGCCCCAAAGCAGTGATAGGAATAGCGTTCTCTCCTGTACAACAGATTTTATCACTTCCCATACCTCCAAGTTAATCCTTCCTGCAGTCAACAGACAAAGCCAATATTTTTAAGAACAAGAATACAGATACAAAAACAAGGGCTAGCTACCATTCTTAATAAACTCACCATCAGTTCCAGGAAAGCTTTTGGCTGTGTATTGAATGGATGAAAATAAAATATCCTGGATTTGTCAATTGGTAGAACTTTAATACTGGATGTAAACCCCCAATCTGTTCATTGTACAGTTACTGATACAACGCAAGTGCTGGTTTCACAC
Organism: Megaceryle torquata; assembly: GCA_024611175.1. Classification (NCBI taxonomy): domain Eukaryota; kingdom Metazoa; phylum Chordata; class Aves; order Coraciiformes; family Cerylidae; genus Megaceryle; species Megaceryle torquata. The sequence continues at coordinate 55,992 of JANIJG010015332.1, read as the reverse complement.
CCCTCCACATCAGTGACATTCCCATGGGCTTCAGAGGCTTTGGATGAAACCAGACGTACCATAGTAGTCTGGAAATAAAAAGAGTGAGGAAAAAGCTTGCTTCCCATCATTCTTGACATTCACTCCATGGCTGTAGCCAGGGCTCAGTGTGTTTCTAGCATCAAACCTTGCTCCTATTTTCCAAATAAACAAATCGCTACAATATGGTCCAGAAAAAAAAACATAGCTCTGAGGCAAAAGATATAAAACAAAAGACATGTTTTCAGTGCTAGAAGCACAAGATAGAGCCAAAATTCCACATCTTTCCACTTCAGCTAGTTTCTCCTGATTACGTATGATGTTCACAGAGCCTTCAGTTTTTTTATAACTCAGGCTGAGTCTGCAGGACCAGCAGTTTTGAAAAATATTACAAGACTGAGCAAGTGTAACAGAGAGCACAAAGAAAAAAAAAAATGGTGGAACACTGTGAGATCATTTTTATATTGATTTAAAAACAAAACTGCACACAGTTCTTTTTTATTATTATTATTTTTGCAACTGAATCTAATTCAGGATCATGAAATCTAGTGAAAAAAAGAATCCTAAATTACCAAAGGCAAGAAACAAACTTTCTACTTAGCTGCACTGGTTACAGCAATTTCCATAGTAATTATGTTATGCACATCATCTAATACCTTGTCTAGAGTGAGGCCTCTACTTCATTTTAGTACCATCCTAGGAACATACATTTAAGAAGTTATAAGGAGAAAACAATTGCCTTGGGGAGTCACACTTGCTACTGTGTTCTAAATTCTAAAACAATACTTCTAAGAAAGCACATTTTCTTTTATGAGCAACATTATTAATTGAGAGCAGGAAACAAAATAGGAATTTTTTTATTAATCTCCTCAGAAGAGGCAGGCACTGTTCGTGCCCTCTGTCCACCCAAAGCCAGGAACTACTGAACTTGTTGACCAGTTTAATTTAAATTCAGCAAAGAGTGAGACATTCAAAAAGATATTAAGTTCCTACAAGTTAGACAAGAGTAAACATATATACGAGGCAGAATCATACCAAGGCATATAAAGGAAAAAGGAAAGCATCACAAACTTTACCTAATCAGAGAAGATAATATAATTGGGGGGCAAAACTCCTCTTACTCCTTTTTCTATCCTATTGCCTAATATAATACAGATAGGTTAGTCAACCCAGCACAAAAATTTGCTCATTATATCCATCTCGGCACCTGGTAAAGAATATAGAAAACACAAGTTAAAGATGATTCAGGCTCTCAAACTTACAATCTAGGACAAGGATCTAATTAAGACAGCATCATAAACCTTTTTCTGTTCCTAGCAGTGCATGAGCTGAATGCGCATGGCTTCTGCCGTGCTTTGTGGTGGTGTTTTTCTTGAATTAGCCATCACTGCTTTCAGTCAGCAATTCCAAATAGCAATGACCATGTGGGATGTAAAGAAGATCGTAGTGATTTCCATTGGAGCTGAGTTTACTCAGCATGTCCTAAGGACTTGTTTGCAGTGCCTGCAATGGGACCTTCAGTGGAGAAACCTTTTCCTGGTCTGTCTAATGAATGAGGCATTGAATCAAGTCGTGCTGAAATGCAAACTAAATAGTACTAAATTGTTTGTGATCTCTGACCGTTGTGTAGCACCCCTTAATTTCAATGCACTTTCACAGGTTTGTCAACACTTTCTCCATTTCTGAGGGAAAAAACCATCTTCCAACAAAATTCAAAATGTGTAGCCTCATGAAGAAACAAATCCAGTCAAAGGACACAACGAGCTTGTCTCCCCTCACTGCACGCTGCTGAAAAATATTTTACTAGAATATTGAAACATATATTGATACATTACCTACATCACCACCCAGCCGTCTGGCATTTTAAGTTATTAGCAGAAAAGTCTTGCAGTGACATAAGGCTCAATCCTGCTTTTCTGACAGATTTCCAGATCTCCTTGTGACATTAAAAGGTACAGGAGCTGCAGAAGGAATACAAGATCAAGGGAGCACTGGTTTTGTCTTTAGGGTCTCAAGTCACATTACACACAAGTCTGAGACATTACACATGAGTCTGAGACTGAGTTCATGCCACAGGCTCAGCCTTACCGTTGTGTGGTAAAAGCATCACTGGACTCCTTGTGTTGCTCATCTATCCATCTTCACAAGTCATTTTTGTCTTCAATCTCTCTTCTCCGAAAGAGAAAAAAACCCTATGCCTCTAAAGCCTGATGGGAAAGAATCAGAGCTGTGAAACAAGAGGGAGTAACATTTCCACCATGCACACAATGTACCTATAGAGCAGTCATTCCTTGTTTCTGCCTTTTGCTATGAAAAACACTTCAGCAACCAGGTTGCTTGTTTGAAGGGTTTGACACCCAAGCTGAGGTCCATCATGGCAGGGACTCAGTTCTGAACCTGCCACCTTTCAGCCAAGCACCACCAATCACTGGCTGCTCAGAGAAGGACTTAACCCTCTTCCAGAATCATGCTGTGGTTCCAAACAATTTTCTGCACCAAGTGCGTGTAAGAGATCTTGAGACCCTTTCACTTGTCCAAAGCAGGCCATCAGATCCAGAACATGGTGCCTGACTACATCCTGCGTTCCCAGACTCCTTCCACTGGAAACAAAGATGTGACCAACTGCTTTGCTGTGACCCTATGGAATATGACAGGGGCTTGACTCATCCCCACATCAAAATGATTCAAGGGTATAATTTCTTCAGCATCAGGTATCATTTCTGAACCTAAGAAATCTTTCAGTAAGAAGCAAAGACCCGTTGAGTCAGGTGCTGTTTCTAGACAGGGGACAGCATCTGCAGAAGAAAGTCAACAATCTCAGCAGATGAAGCAGACAAGAGCCATGAGGAGAAATAGCAGCGTAAGGGTGAGTAACATCCTCAGGGTTGCAGTAGAGAAGCTGGATGCAGAACCCAGGTGTCCTGGCTCCCAGCCCTGTGCTTACAGCACCACATCACTACACCAGGCACACAGATGCTGCAGTTTTAAGCCTATCATTCTTCATGTCAGGTGTTACCTCAACTAACATGAAGTAAAGCTGCCATGGTAACTTCTCCCAAATTTCCTCTACTTTATTTTCTCCTTGCCAGTCTCGTTAGAAAGCAGTCCACAAACTCTAGTGCATTGGCACCTTCTCATTTGCTCCTTTTCTCAGAGCTTTTGCCCCATCTTCTTTTACTGCACATAGACAAACCTCATCCAATTACAAGTGAATGTAAACACACACGTAGCAGTTTTGGAGGGTGTTACACTTACCCCATCACTCCCAGCCTATCCACCAAGGATCACACTGGATTGCTTCACACTCAGATAATTTAATTTAGTCCAAAATAACCCTCACAGCAAAATATGACTTTGAGAAACCAGTCAGCACACTGTTGCCAGGCAGCTTACCCTAAGTAGCTTCTACTTCCAGGCTGCTTCCAAAAGACTCTCTTGATTCTGATAGCCAGCTGTGTGTAAGAAGAAACCAGAGACAATGGCTAAAAGAAGAGAGGAAGGTTAAGAAGAAAAACAGCAGGAAAAAAAGATCACAGTTTAGCATCCTAGTCTTCAAAGGCACTGCTGAGTTACAGGAGGTCTATAAATGCTCTTAAATGCTCTCTGAGAGCATAGGTCACTGGGAGGCTAGGGAAAGGAAGAAAATCTGATAAAAGATCATCAAAATGAAGGAGGGTTGTAATTTCTCCTAGAAGAGGAGCTCTAAATTTGATGGAGCTGCTGGAACAGACACTACCACCCATGAGAACTTTTCTTCTTCCCTGTGGAGAATGAGTAGATTTGTAAAAGCTCCACAGTCTTCAAAAATTGTCACATAATAGGGCACAACAATATCTGCTGCACAGCCAAGAGTTAAGGTTGCCACAGTAACCTCCTCCCAAGATGGCATGGCAGGGATTTTTCACAGGAGCTTGAAAGAGAAAGGGGCCCAAGTCACACAGATAAAAAGCAGTGGGAACCGAGTGTCTCACACCTCCCAGCTTTCCTTGAGGGAGGAATCCAATTAGCCATCCATAATAGGTTCATCTGGCCTTAGTCTGTGAAGACTCCCAGGCAACTTTGTCTTGGCCTGAATCCTGCAAGGACTCTCCTGGTGGAGGCAGCAGCTGAATGAGGTGCTCTGAAACGTGCACTGCATGCATTTTTCTTCTGCTCCAGACTTTGCAAGCTTGGACTGCTAAATTGTATTCCTTTCTAAAATGGACACAGCCCAAATTCTCAGGTGAGGGTACAGCACAGGGCCACCACTGAAGGAGGCTTGTAATGCTTCACTACTTTATGGCCTTTATAGAGACTGTGATTATCTTATGGCCAGACACAAGACTCACCGAAGGCACAGCTTCTCCCTCTCTTGACTGGCTACTGTGTGGCTGGCCCTTTAAGCAGGATCTTCATGAACACATCCCATCCCCCTTTCTCCAGAAATTCCTTACATGATAAAATAAGTAGAAATCCAATTTAATGCTTCTTCCCACCCTACTGTTGCTTCTTTCTAGCTCTTTTCTCAATCATTTTTATTTTAATTAGGCATTTCTGATGTAGAAAATGAGAGTGAGGCTGGCAGAGAGGGACTGTGATGGAAAAATGCCCAGGTGACAGGGGAGCTCTCTGAGACTCTTCTGAGCTTCAACAGAAGGCAAAAATGCAATGCAGACACCCATGTGTTCCATATATTCCCAGGCTGAGACCTGTGGAGTACAAACTCCCTCTCCCCTGGTCTTGTGGAGGTGAGATGCCACAGGGGCTACTTACACTGACTTGGCCCCACCTGAATTCTCTTTACCAGAGGAGACATCTAACTGGGCAAGCTAAGCCGTACGCCCAAGCTCTACAGGAGGACAAAGAGCTGAAGACATAACCTGGAACATAATATTTCATAACATTCCCTCACTTTGGAGGTCAATCTGAATGCAGCCACTCAAGCAGGAAGTAAAGGGTTAGCTTCAGGTGTATTCACTGGTCTATGAAGACCTTGCTTCTTACTGCCTCATGGGCCCCAGGGACCTCCCACCATCACACTACACTTTATACATGGGCAAGAGGGAGGTAAGACTCCCAAGAGAGGGGGAACACCGTGTGAGATCAGGATTTAAGCAGTGACAATAAAAGCCAAATGAGGTGAATGTGTCAGTGCAAAGAACATTTGCTTTACTCCAAGGCTGCAGTTCAGTACCTTCACAACAGCACTGCATTAAGTTGTGGTGACCAACATTAAAGCAAATTCAAATACCATTTCTTCTGGCTAAATACTATTACCCACACTTCACTACAAGAGACCCAACTGTACATCCCTTAGACCTCTCCATACTCAAGAGGTCTGGATACAAATGAGGGCTTACGGTAAAGTCCCACTTTCTACACAGGCACCATCATTTGAAGAAGTGATTCTCTGTTTTGATATTCTAACAAATGTTCTTCCCCTAAAGTGTAGGAAAGACACATGGTGAGGAACTTGTACAGAGCATATGGTGCTGCAATAGCAAGCTGATGAGTCTTTAACAGCTTTTGACAGTGGTAAAAGATCAATTATTGCACCATAAATATTAAAAAGTTCTTCCAGCCTTTTGCTGTAATGAACGTATATTTAAACATCAGTGTTTCCCTTTAATAGCAGCCAATTTACCTCAAATCTCAAAGTTAGGCAGCCCCACAAAGTGAAATTAAATGCTCAACTGCTGCATGTTTACATCTCCAGCTGCTAGAGAACAGGCCTAGCATTTGCAGCACAAACTCCTGAAGCCCCTGAAGCTGCAGCCAACCTGAAAATGGTCCTTGACCCTCTCTGTTAAAGGTAAAATGGAATTGTCACTGCTTTCCCTCCCCTTCCCCATGATTACAAGGGTACACCCTTGGAAAGCATTAGGCACGAGGGGCTGATCTCCTAGACTGACCACTGTGCCAGCTGAGATGGGTAAGTGCAATGGGTTCTATTCTCTGAATGTCTCGACCGTGAGCTTTCCACCCTGGATTAATACACGTGTGTGTATATACATGGGTGTGTGCACACGCATGTACAGACTCACACTCTTGCCAGCCACAATTTTAATCACAAAGCAAATTGGCAGCCCATTTTCAACAGTTCTCTTTGGAAATCACAGAGGCTAAACAATGATGACACAGGGTTGCCACTAAAATTAATACCATACGTGCCATTTTTAGAGCAATTTGATGACAGAACTACATGTAATGACCCTGGGGTCCAGCTCAGAGCAGCACTAAATGCACAGTGGCATTCTGCTGTGCACCTTGGGTTTGGATCCACAGCTAAAGTGTCCTATAATGGTTCTGAAATTATTCATATGGACCCACTGTTATTACTTACGGGCAACATACTCCAGTAGCACATCAACTTCTTGCTCTGGAAAGCTTCACATCTAAAGGAAGGTATCTCAGCATGCTTTGGGCTTTAAAAAAGGGCCTGTCTCTGCTGACTGCTGTAGGTAGGGCTCTTAAACGCTGCATGCATTATTTAAACCAGTGGGATCATACAGTGATAGCAACGAAGGTCAAGGCTTTTTTGTGCACCAATGGACAGACACTCACTGTGTGAACGCACAAAACCAACAGAGAGAGGGGAAAGGATGCAAAAAGGAATTAATTCATAACTCCCAGCACAGCACTGCTGAAAAGCAGAGTGGAGCTTCCTTGCTCCCAGGCCAGCGCATCACCTGCCAGGTCAAATCACTGCTCTGCTTCTCACACACTCAACACCTGCCCATATTTGTCTCTATACATACAGATTCCAAACATGCCCTGAGGTCATGACCAACCCTACACAGAGCAAACCACCTCATGCACAGGTACTGGTTTCAGTGGAACATTTCTAGCCACAGTAATGCTCTGTATATGGCCACAAAAGTCTTATAGTTTAATTAAAGCCAGGTAGGCCAGTTAAAAATACTGTAAAAAGCTTTGGTCAAATCTGGCACAGAACAGTGTGAAGTCACACCTCCATATATAAAATGCCTCGTGTGTCGCTGGCCCGTACCTCTCCCACATGGCATCACTTGTTTTCCTCCCTTGACTGCTCCAGCTGGAAAGACACACCTTGTATTCAGGTCTTGTCCCCTGTCTCCCTTTTCCACCCACACCTTCCCTCTTTACAGTAATTGAAGTTCTTCAGCTTACCTAATTTTCTGCCATGTCCAGGATGCAGGGCTCGGGGTGGTGGCCACTATCAATCAGCTGGACTGTCTTATCTTGGATTGATAAATTTAGCTTCCCCTTTTCTCTGTGCCACTTTGAGTACAGATCATTAGATAGCACAAGCACAACTGCTGCTCTTGGCCTTTGCATCTTATCACCTAATGGCAGCCTTGTCCAGCAGACTTAAGAGTTCTCCCTTCTTAGCAATTGTACTTATCTTGGTTGGAAACGCCACTCTGAAGTTAGATCCATCTGCTCTTAAGCATTCTTAGCTCTGCAGCCTTCTGTTCTTACCTTCAGGTCAGACCTGAGCCAAGGTTCAGACATGTCCTAGCAGATTGTGATGACAGCAATTTGTACTATTTTTTAATATCTTCAGCCAAACCTGCCAAGGAAATTAACCTGCAGGACAAAGTCAGAGAGCACATGGTTAAAGACAGAACTAGAGCAATCAGTAGCAGGTAAGCTGAACAGAAAAAAGGAATTTATGAAGAAAAGTTAAAAATCATCATGGTGCCCTTGGGAATAGAGTAGGATGAAAAAGCAGAGCTTACATCCTCCTTCCACATCCAACACGTGCTGTCTATACCATTTGCATTAAATGACTCCTTCATTGCACAAGGGGCAATGCAAGTAACAAAGGACACCATCTGACTCATGGGCAGGTCAGTAGGAGAAAACAGAATCAAGCCAGTGATTACCAACCTGCACTAACCTGGGATGACCTTCTCCATGAAGGGACTACTCACAACTGGTTAGGGTTGAGCCAACTCAAAGGTGAGAAGCATGTTTGTTAGCTAACCTTCAGCAAATAACTGCTTGCAGCAACTATGGTGAGCTAGAAAAGAAGCCCTCCCCTCATTACTACCAAACAATGCAAGAAACTGAATATTGTAGGGGAGGAAGATGAGAGGAGAAGTCTCCAACCACAGCAAAAACAGCAAGAGAGGCAGCCTGGAGGCAGGGAGTAAGCGTGGTATCTGCAAAGTTGCCTGGGACCATGCCTGGCTGAGCCCGAGTCTATTAACAGAGACTCTTAAGACAAATTCTCATTTCTTCAAAACTAGGCACTTTTTCCCCTTCTCTATTTGCATCATTTTAAAAAATGTTTATGCTTGTCTAACTTTGGGTATTTTATTTCTGCAGTTTGGCTCTGTCTCAGTCCTAAGGGTATTTTTTGTTTGTTTGAGATTTTTAATTTTTAATTTTCTGTCTGCACCGTGTGTGATTTTACTGCTAAAGCTGAGGAAATGGCAGGTGGCTTTACCTGTGCAGAATACAAAGCACCCCCCCCTACACAGTGTCCCTGTTGGGACTGGGGTCCAGGCTTGGGAAGCTGATGGAAAGAGCCAAGGAAATTCTTCCAGACATAAGGGAAAAATTTTTCTCGGGACGTTCCCACTGTACCTAAAGAAAGTAACTGCAAGACCTAATGCAAAACACAGGCTTTGAAAGTTACTTTAAAGCTAGAGCCATTTTCAATCCAACTTAAGAGCCAAAAATTCCAACATTCATCAAACCCCCCCTTCTAGTGGACCACTTTTTTACAAAACAGCATCGCACAGGGAGTGGAGCAATTTCTCACACAGATAAACCACAAGAACAAGGTCAATATGTTAAATCCCACCCAGAGAACTCCTGACAAGTAACATAGCTCATGGGCCATTAATGTTGCACCAGCCCAGCAGCACTGTTACCTATTCAGGTACTAACCCAGGTTAGATAGCTGTGTTACCTCAGGACCTGGATGCACAGCAGCAGTGCTCTGATTGGCACAAGCCCAAGACACTCTGAGTCTCAAGACTTCTAATGAAAATAAGGTCTAGGGGGTGGGTGTTGGTTCTCTTGGTTGTTTTGGGGGTTGGGATTAAGGCTGACTCCAGCAAAAGTATGCCCACAGCAGTATTTAGAAGGTTGGAGTGCTTAAGAACGCAGCACCACACTGTTACCAGCTTCAGCTTCTGGACTAACGTAGGCCACAGACCAAAAGGTGAATGCAGCAGCAGCAGCAGCATCTCCAGCAAATACAAATGACAGCATGGAGAATGCCAAGGACATGGTGCCAACCCTGCATGGGTCGAGGAACACTGCAACAACTCCACACAGCAAATCAAGTCCTATGACAAGTGTCCGTCTTTCATGGCAGGGAAGAGAGAAACCTTGCCATTCCTTGTCTTCAGCCCAGCCTCCCACCTAGGCTGCAGAATTACCTACATGAAGCTCCAGCCAGCTAGCACTTAACACATTGCACACTGCCAGCCTCTGGCTGCATTGGCTCGAAGAGGAAACAAAGGTGAAATAATCAGTCCTCTAGTGACTCAAAACTGTTCTGTGCAGCTATGGAACTTCCTACGAACACTCAGTGATGAAACTATTGGAAGAGGTTTTTGTTGAAAAGCACTACTTTGATAAAGATCATTTATGTCATTTCAACTGTGGCATAACTACCAGCTTTAGCAAGATGGAAAAAAATTGACAAATCCCCCTTTTTAGATGGAAAAATTAATTCCTCATGTCATATAATTTACAGTACTCAAAGTCATCACAGAATATGAGGAGTCATATCAGAGTGAATGAAATATTTTGATTTCACACTTTAAATCAGCAGCAGCAATTTTGAAACACCTTACCAAGATTACAGTGTCTCCTCCTGGGAAGAGACTGACGTAATTAGGGAAGCATTTAACAGTGACTATTACTAATGTGTCAGGCAACACTGTCTAACAAACAACAGCATGAAAAAGGAAATCATAATAACGCACACAATAATATTTAATAACTCCCTTTTTAAATTTTTTTTTTTTACTGATGAGCTTGTGCCTCTGGCTTACACTGCAGGGCAGACAGCTGATGGTGCGTGCTGCCCGCTGGGGATGGGAAGCATGATTTGAAGCTGGCACTGGAATCCTTCAGAAACTTATGAGAATTTAAGTCAAGCTGCCATTATCTGCCAACCTGTGAACAGCATCCCTGCTTTTTGTCATTGGCAGGGATGTCTCTCGTTAAAGATTGAAGATCAAGATTTTTAGATTCCAAACCACTCAGCCAATATAATTAACATTGCATGAGCCAAAAGTAATCAAGCACCACTTCAGGATGTTTTCTGGGTGGTTTTGTTGTTTTGGGGTTTGGTTTTGTTTGTTGGTTTTTGGGCTTTTTAATAAGCTGTGCAAGTATGTCCAGGAAAGTAAGGAATTAATATCTCTGCCTTGAACCAGTCAGGTGAAACACAGCACCTGTCTGTTCAGATGTTTCAGTCTCAATTGCAGGGCTACAGTTCCTGACCTTCCCTTCACCTCCAGCTGCAATATATGCCAGACTGCATGTTTCAGATGGGCACAAGTAGAGATGATAATGTCATGGAAGAAAGGCTTTTCAGGTCACCTAGCAAGGTCAGGGCAACACCTACATTACGAAAGAAAAACTACATCTACCACAATCCTTAACTCTTAAGAGTCTAAAAGGTCAGTGGAAACATCCAAGCAAATAATATAAAGCACAAAAGATGAACCTGAGCCTGACATGGAAAGCTATTTCAAGGAACAAGTCCCACAGGAAAGAAAGTTTCCCAAAAGTAGAGTAAGTTTGAAAGCCATACTAATATTCATCCTAGAAACAGCACACAATGAGTTAGAAACTTCTGTAGAAACCAATTTTACCCAAAATACTTTCTACCGATGAAGTCAAAATACTTTTTGCAAAACATGTTTGTCTGACTTTGGACAGCCCAAAGAGAAGATCCATTGATTAAAGCTAGGCTGCAATTAAGTGCAGAGGTATGAGGAACTTGCTCAGCGTAGTCACTGCCGCAGAAACCAAGGACCATGGTGAGGCAAGGTGATGCCGAGTGTGCATGCAGAGGATGAGGCCACATTCAGGAAACCAGGACTCGTTTCCATAAAAAGGGGTCCTGAATGACAAACAGGCAAGACCAGAGCCAGCAAGAGCAGCAACCTGAATAAACAAGGGGAGGAAGGGGAGCAGGGGAGGAGGCAGAGCAGGAGAGCCTCAACCACCCCTGGCACCACCTCAACACGTGCCCAGCAGACTCCTGGGAGCCTGCGGGGCCCACGGCTCACAGCACATTGCACAGAACAAGCCCCAGATGGCCAGACCCCAACTACCCCTGTCTATTTCATGGATTCTGTCAGCAGTGGTGATACTGAAAAAGACAAATATATTTTGCCCAAAAGCAATGTGGATCAAGGAGAGTAAATTTACCATAACATATTTCAGCATTTCCAAAATTATATTTTACCAGGATATCCAGTTCACGGGAAGTGTCAAAATATTTGGTAGCAGTCTGATTCAAACTGACACAAAATATAATTATGAAAAAAAAAAAAAAAGAAGTTGTTTTACAACATGGAAAATCTGCCTTTTGGCCAGCTCTAACTGATAGCCCAGTGTCAGCTCAGAAAAACTAGGCATGTGTTTCTTCCTTTTCTTTTTCCCTTATTACATTGCACAACTGTAAGAACACGGGGTAGCTTGCCTGTTAGATTTCATCTGGCTAATATGAATCCATCTCCCATTTTCAATCAGCAGAATTAGCAGTCAATCGGTCAAGTTCTTTTCTAACATCACTGCAGAAAATGCAAAAGGTTTGCATTTATTTTATAGTTTTTACAGCAGCTAGGCTACCTTTAGAGATTTATGTCTTGCTTTCATGCTTTACAGCACTCCTTGAAACATTAGTAATATCATCTAGGCAGGAGCAATAAAACGCCAGGACCCTTTACCACATGGAACTCTGTCTGACACCAAATCAGGCTTCTCAAGTGAAATATAGATTGAAGAAAGAAGTGACGTGAGGAGCGGAATCAAATTCATCTCAGTTATACTCATGTCACTGATGTCAATATATTACATCCCTACCAGGCTAAAACAAGTGTTTCTTCTGAAAGATGCAAAAGTAGAAGTACAGCTTTGGATCTGAAACTAGACTGACACAGGGGTCTGCATCTATTTTTAACATTACCTAGTCTTATAGTTCCTAACTTTGAATCAGTCTTTTTTTTTTTTTAATAATCATTTCTATCCTTTCTGTTCAAAGCCATCTAAAAGATTTAATAAGACTTTAGGAAATGTGTATAGAGGAGGAACAACAGACTGATTTTAATCTTACTATTAGTCAATGAAAAGATTCTAGATGAAAGACTGCAGATAAGCTAATAGTCTTTTTAGTCTCCGTCTCCAATTCCCCGGATCTTGTGGGAGAATTAACTGTGAATTACTGCCACAGTCTGGTGATCACACTAGATATTTATTTTCCAGACACTGTTGAAAATAAACATTTACTTCAGCAGACTTTACTTCTGAGGACTTCTGAGCATCAAGTTGCCCCAAGAAAAGACCTTCTCCTCACTCAACCTAAGACACTTCATGTCATTCTGACAATACAAAGAGCACTTAATACGAACATACTTTGTAGCCTCTGACATGCTGTCAAAGAAGGGGAAAATACTTTAGTGCAATTGAGAATTGAATTCACAGTGTATTAAAACAAACAAGAACGAAATCAAACTGCCATCAGAGAATGACTTATATAAAATGCCCAAGGGACAGAACTCAAACATTACTCAGGGTGCTGTTTGAACACCGTAAAGTATGTGCCAATCTCCATCCTTCGGGGTGGACAATCAGCAAAATATTTACCATCTTGCCCCTCTGAAGATTTCTGCTTGTTCTCAAGCAGAATTTTAAGGCTTTTTCCTGTTATGCTGTTCTTGACAGCTGTCACATAGGAGCCGCTTCCTGACAGTAAGGCTGTCCAAAGGACACACTGGTCAAAGCATTTTGTCCTTAGCTCACACTGCCACTTACTGCACAGTGCTGTCCAGTTGCTTTCTCTTACAAACCCCTTTTCATGCTCAAAAGTTAAATCACTTCTTCCTTAACACACAGAAATCCAGGGAGACCAGAGCTCGGAATGCCTCCAAACAAATACATATATTAAAAACATACATCACCTCATTAACACCTAGGTTAAAAATTACTGGTTATCTATAGCCAAAAATCTCATGGAAGTGGGGCTCCCACATTCCAGGAATGATGCCTTCCAAATACTGAAATGATCTAAATCACAAAGCCTCCTGTCTAGCAGAGGCTCTGCCGTGCCCCAGCTGTAGGGCTGATGAGCAGATCTGACACCTTGCACATGTTGTGGGACCAGTTGTGAGTGCCTGGCTCCAGGAAGGTGTGTTTCAGTATGTGTATGGGGGTCACTCCCCCAACCCAGAGTACCTGACTAAAACCCTGCTTGTCCCCCGTCCAGCTGCCAGTGTTCCCTGTCACACTGATCAAGCGATAATGAGCAACAGCACTTGGCTGTTGGAGGCACATTCTAGATGGGCTGTGACGTGCCCATCCTCTGGGTGGCTAGGAATCATATCTCACGTGCAGCACAGGGTAGAGGACATTAGTGTCAAGGAAGATATATGTTGGCCACCACGTGACAGACTGCAGCCACCAGGCAGGCTCCACAGCACATTTTCCCCACCAAACAGGCTGCGAGCCTGGCCCCCCATGCTGCCTTATGGCCAAGCCTGTCTGCAAACTGAGCAGCTCACCCGAAAGAGAACACTTGTGATGCGTGGGGCAAGCACTGACCATGCAGACTACTCCTAAGAGGCTTCACTTTGAACTCGCAATTATGTTTTGACTGCTCTCTGTGAAGTCTGAGCAATCACAGCATGCATTGGTTTTTAGAGATCATCACTGACAATGATTCATGCTTTAATAGTGAATTCCCCATGAGTGCTTAATAACACAGATTAAGCCCTAATAAATGTGTTTCCTGCAGGTTTAAGTGACTAACTCTATGATCTATTAGACTTGTCTCATAATATATACAATTTTTCTTGGTAACTGTGGAAATTTCAAAAGAATTGGCAGCATCTGTGCCTGGAGTATTAAAGAAATCTATTTTTTACTGGGGGAATTTTATACAAATTAAATCCAGCCTTGGATGTAAAATGCTAAATTTCATATTGTCTGTAAATATCTATTAGGAATATTCACAACAAACACTTATAATCATTAAGAAAATTAAACTGTTAAATACTCCTCAAACATTATAATGAATCATGTCAAGCTGCAGCTTTACATTTTATTTTGCAGCTATTTTATCTGTTTCAGTCGTACACTCACAGCACATAATGTATTCTGTGCTATTCCTCCCAGTTCCTAATACTTTTACATGTTGATCACTAAAGGAAAGTTTTAATGTACAGCTGCTTTTGGGTTTCTGACAGATGCTAACTAAAAGATTAATTAATCTGGTGCCGAGTAGCAGGTCCAAACTTCATAGAGCTCTGCTAGTGTTTTGATTGGTCTGGGGCAAAAGGGTGTGTAAGAATCTCTCTGACAGCTAGAGGGAGGGAAATAATCACTCTGAATGAAAAAATCCAAATTCACTCAACTGGTAATGAAATTGCACTGAATATTGATTCAAGGCTCTAATATGCTCATAAGTTCAAAGCAAGCACTGGAAGGCAAATATTCCTTCCTGTTCCTTCAGACAAATCTGTAGTACTACCACAAGGTAGGATTTCACTTCTTTCTAAATATATAGCATTATAAAAGAGTTTTGAAAGCGGTCCTGCAATCTCTCTTTCTCCCCCCTCCCCCTGCATTTTTAGGCTGACAAATTTAACATCAACTAAATTCCAACCCAGAGCAGCACTTTAAAGCGATTTACATCCAAATGAATAGGTTTCTGTCTCCCTTTGGTTTTCAGAAATTATGCAATTGCCTTTTTTTTTTTTACTAAACCAGACTAATCTGAGATTAATGTTCAGCTAAAGCTCATCCTTCATTCCTCCCTACCATGCCAGAGACATTAATGACGATGTTAGGAGTCAGATTTGCAGAGGATTTCAGACACCACGGCACTGGAGGAGAGTTATGCATAAACAGTAGAGAGAGATCTCTTCACATTTTTTGTAAATCACCAAATTGTCTTTCTCCAGCAGATGGTGGGACAGGCTACACTAGGTAAGGGAAGGAAGAAAGTCTTTTGGTGAGAGTTCTGCCTAATTAAGAAGTTGCATAGATGACATAATGATCAGAGGATGGTTTCTAGTGGTTTGCTTTGCAGGCTATAACTCACCAACCATGAGAGCACAATGCCTCTATCTGCATTAGTTAACTCTGGAGACTTCCTGGTGGCAGCACGGAGACTGGTCTGTCCCTCCATCTGCTCAGACAACAGTGATTTGTTGTCTGCAGGCTGGGTAGCACCAGAGGATCCTGTGCACTTAAAACCAAACTGATCACCTATTATCAGCAGCTCAGCCAATGGGGAAGTGCACGGGGCTGGAGCTGTGGAGGTCAAGGCTGTAATCTTGACTATGCTGGTGACCAGGCAAAGCACCTTGCTGTTTGATATATGAATTTTCTACCTGTAAAGTAGGCATGAAGTCCATTGTAAAGCACCAAAGAAAACACCAGGTACCACCTTGGGTCTTCAATTGCAATTAAGTGGCACACTGACCTACTCATAGACTGGTTTCAGGCTGCCTCAGCCTTATGCAGCTCACGCTTGTCTCCCACACACCCTGGTCACCATACATAAGGACAACATGCTGCTTTATGTCTGCTGCTTTTTTAGTTAGGTATACAATTCAGGCCATCACTGCTTAAAGTGCAATTATCCTTACCCTTTATCATCAACGGTCACTCCTATCCCTCCAGTCATTTGTGACAGATCCCAGTCTCAACCCCTCGCCCTCCCCAGAAGGGACTCACATGGCTCTTCATACCAGAAGCTGCCACTCTCCCTGAAGAGCAGAGCACTTGCTCTCTCCTCTTTGAGACTCCCATCTCCACATACACATCCCTCACCCTGCCCTGTCAGGGTGATAACCTCTCATTACTTGGACCAGCTCCCCCAACTCTGAAGCCTCAAATACTATTCAGTGAGGAAGAGCCTAGAGGCAGGGTGTGAGGAGCACAGGCACCACTTTGCAAGCAGCAAAACATGATGGAACTCTTCATATCGGTCAGGTGTCCAGCCATGAGGTGTCAGATAAATCAGACCAACAATGCGTGCCTCTAGCACCCTCTTCTCTCCCCACTCTCATGCCCTGGGAGGCTGTCAGCATCCATCATCTAACCAGAAAGTCAATGTCCTGGAAAAAGACTAGCTGGTGATTGAGGTGCACAGTGAGACCTTCCCTGACCACACTGAATGTGTGTCTCAGAATGAAGCCTCAGAAATGACTTCTCAGAATATACCAGGTAATTGACAGGTAATTTAAAGCTTTTGCCCCCTTATCTTCCTTACTCTGGTGTAAAAGCTCTATGTGCTAGCAATTGCATCATTATTCTTTCTTACAAAGAAAAAAAAATGAAGATTTCAAAGGGAAAACAAGTCCTCTTGTTACAGCTCTGCCCAATCCAGCCAGGTGGGACAAGACCAGTATTTCAGCAGATCATCTGAGCATTGCAGAATTGCTGACTATTGTCAGAATGCCTTTTTCTCCTGCAGTAAAAAGTCTGATTGTTTTCAATTGGCAAAATACTATAAACCTGCAGCTTGATCTCTATGGGAGACTCATTATGGCTGTCATTAGATGGTCTTTGATCTGTAGAAAAGAGAGAGCAGAGCAGAAAATATCTGGACTTATGTGCTTGTCATTAGAGCATGATTGTTGCATGTTACCAAAAAGGAGGTCAGATTTGCTCTATTATTCTCTTCAGTTGAAATCCAGTAAACAAAACCCACACCTTCTGTGAATAAATGTTTCTTTTGTTCTTCAAGGGACTGAACACATATACAAACCCACATATTCTTTAACCTAGATCTCTTGATGTCCTTCATACACCTCAAGGTAATGACCCTGACAGGTGATCACTTCTGAGTTCCCCATATCTGAACATCATATTGATCACATGCTGGTGCACCAGTGCAGATGGGCATCCACATCTACACACACCTCAAAAGATAAGGAAGCAGAAAGCACACGATGGAGCAACATGAAGATTTTGTTGGTATGGACTCGGAAGAGCCATGTTATTTATAGGCAGTGGACCTGTGTGGATTCTCAGGAAATCTTTATAACATGCAACACCCTCATGTATTCCACATCTGCATCAGTGTCGGGAAGAAGATCCGAGAGATGCTCCATACCAGTGCAGATAACCGTGTCCCAGGAACATTCCCTTGCAGGGGTTAAATTTACTAATACAGCTAGAGGCACTGAGGAGGGGCCACTGGCACCAGAGGAGTTTGAAAAAGGAAGCAGTAACCAGGGGAACTGATGCACTAGTCCAACTGTGAAATCTGAGCAGCTCTGTCCACAATACAAGTTAGCAGAGAATCCAGGCTTGGGAGCAGCAAGTGCATCTCCAATTGCAGCTAAACTTTGTTCACATGGATGAAAAGGGTTGTCTCTTCCTCTTCACCAACTTTTTATGTGACAACCAGTCTGAGTCCAAAAGCACTCAAAACTCCATGAGCATATAGACCATACCCTCTTCAGGAATGTTTTGGGTTTTGCTGCTAAGAGCTGGCCTGAGGTTCTCTGCAAAACATGTATTTAAACTCTGCCCAGCTGTAGCAGGACTACCAGGTTTCATTGTCACTAAGCTCACTCACTTGTGCCTGGTAGGCACATCAGCTATTTTGCTGCCTATGCAGAGCTGGGTGCTTTAACACAGCATTCAACTACAAAACAAAACAAAACACCCCAAAAAAACCCATCAACTATTTCTTACTAGACCACAACCAGCAATCAGCAGAAAGATCAGCATTAGATGGCTAAAGATCCTCTGTTCCAAAGGATTTGGAACTGGGAATTTGTTCCAGCCAATGTTTGTGACCTGGGCTGCAGAAGTGCTTCCCACCATGGCATCCTTATTGTCTGGGAAGCTTTCAAGCTGACGTGCATGTTCCACACCTGCTACCTTCTATTGTCTCCTGGTAGTCACCATGTTTCACACCACAGAATCCCAGAATGGTTTGGGTTGGAAAGGACCTTAAAGATCATCTAGCTCCAAATCCCCTGTCATGGGCAGGGACACCTCCCACTAGAGCAGGTTGCTCAAAGTCCCACCCAACCTGGCCTTGAGACTTCAAACAGACTCTGGTGATGCCGTGCAGTCACACCTCTAAACCCAGGTAGGTCAGGCTTGTCTCTGGCTGCCAGCATTTCCCTCTCTGCACAGCATGACAAACCTCACAGACAAGCACATGGCTCCCAATATGTCTACTGTTGCAAGTCACAGCCTTTGTGCATCAAGAGTGTCATGGGATAGGGCAAGTGAAGAGAACAGAAGCTTGAATTACATCCTATGGGATACTAATTACTGCAGAAGGCACAGAAGGAACTGGGATAAAGAACTGAAAGGGACATTTGGGTTATTGTGACCCATTCCCTGCTGCTACCAGTGTCTTGTCAGTGTCTCTTCATCTGAACAAGCTTGTCTCAAGAATAATCAAGCTGTGGGAGGGCTGAGACATTTTTTGGGTGCATCAGCCCAAATACACCAATACTACCTAGCACTGCCACGGCAAACTGGCATCTGTGGATGTGCCTTGTACCTGATAATCAGCAAGGCACTCTGCACTCTGCCAACTGCATATGCTCTCTCCATGCAGATCAATATAGCCATTAGGAAAAAATACTTGCCAAATGCCTGAAGCACAAATACAGGGTGAAAACAAGAGGGAAGCACTACCCACATAAACCAGGCAGAAAGCATCCCCCTACATGTCTGCTAATAGAAATTAAAAAAAAACCCAAAACCAAAACCCAACCAAACAACAAAACCCAACCAAAAAACAAAACCCAACCAAACAACAACAAACAAAGCCAAAAACAAACAAACAAACAAAAACCTACAAAGCAACCAACCCAAACCTTACATTTCACAGATCAGACCCCTACATGCACCTTGGACATTGATTGCATCTTCAAGAGTTAGACGCAGTGCGGACAAACACAGCCCTGTTTTGCACTGTTGGTTTTACCATTTCTCCCAGTCTAAGATGTAGGATCCAGCCTCAGGCTTGGACTTCACAATCAGCAATTTCCAGTACAAGTATCCTAGTAAACATTACGGTGCATGGAGCTTCGAGGAGGAACAGGCATATGCAGGCAGAGCCCAGGAACCAAACAACCCTGAAACAGTCTCAGCTCAGATTAATTTGCAGGTTTTCCTTTATAATGTCTCATCTACTATATATTATGAGGGGTAAAGCAATAAATTTATACAAGACCCAGGATATGGATTAACCATTCTTGATGACAAGCAGCACCTGGCATTTAAAGAACAGTAGCTCTACCTACCAATTTGTAAAGCCCTGATTGAAAGGGTACTGTCTGAAACAAAAACTAAGTCATGGTGTAACAGTTGGGCACAGGAGGCAGAGATGTATGTTTCTGCCATAGCAGGGGTTTTAATTTTAACTTCTTGAACATTTCATTCTTTGTTACTGCCTTGCTTGAGACAACCCCTTTCTTCTCTGTTTGTCCATCTGCAATTTTGCAGAGAAAGAAAAATCAGCAGCAGCTTTTCTTTCATCGCATACTTCACATGAAACTAACTTCTCTGAATTCTCCTAGCACATACAATGTCCCTGCTGCTGCAAGATAAAATGTGTCACCACTCCATCTGCTACTCATTTGCTGATGAGTCTGTACAGCAACTGCTGCTGAGCAGACTATTCCAAAAAAGAAGAAACTGTGCAGCCCAACAGATCTGGCTTTGACAGAGGTAGGGCCAGGTCTCATTAATCATTTTGCTGTGCTGCTTACAGTACGTACCTGGTGGAACATTAGGACTGCCTCCCCAATTCAGTATTTCATGATACCATCACACACTAGTTAGACAACTCAGCATTTGGTGAAGGAATGGAGAAATAGAGGCAGCAGGAAGTTCTCAATGCTAAATGATTCCTTACTTCAGTACTGCTCTGATATTCATGAGCAAGAGTCCTTACTTTGGGGACAAGAAGTGATGACAATCCAGGTGCAGAACGTACCCGGTTGTCACCCTTCTCCATGCTGTGTTAAAGTTGTATCAGAAGATGCTGAAATCAGACACACAGCACCGAGCCATTGCCAGTTACTTTGTGTTCTGCCCAGTGCCTGCTTACCAAGGGTAAATCTTACCCCATTTTTCAGACAATCTGCCCCTCAACATCAGCCAAGGGGCAAAATTCAGAGCAACATGGCAAAAAATGTGCAACCTCTGGACAGTCTCAGCGAAGGCTTCCCACTACGCACAGAGACTGAGCAGGAGATGTGATGGGTCTATCACTGCTCTAGCAACAGCCAGGGAGACCTCCTGGGGAGTGCTCTGCTCCTGAGGACAAATGCCTGTTTTCTTCTCAGGGCTTGCCCTGATGGGGTCTGATTCACTAATGGAGGTAAGTAAACCTAAAGAAGCTGGGGTGTCCCTTCATCAGTCATGTACACAGGGCCCTGTTAACAACACATGGACATCACCTTAAATGGCCCCCACTGAAATCAGCTCCATCAATGTCCCATTGGCTTAGATAAAAAAAAAAAATTACTATGACACCTCCATCCTATCCTCTCTCCCCTCTCACACTCTGCTCAGCACTGGGGAGATGCAGGGTCTTGCTCTTCACCAGCAGCCCAGTTCACTGCCTGGCAGTCCTCTTACTCCAACCTCCTTGTTCTCACCACAGCACCTCTCATCCCCACAGCCCCACCACCCCGGATGTCCTCAGATGTCTAGACCTACAGAGCCCTTACTCAGATCTAAGAATCGCAAGAAAATCTCCTCCTCCTCAGATTGCAGATTGGAGAAGCAAAATGAATAGTTTCTCCAATCAGGTCATTCAGGTCTGATGGACTCTCCAGCCCGCCGCAGCTGAGTAGACTGCTCCATCACTTAGGGCCTGGAGAGGCCTCTGGTATCCCATAGCTCTTAACCTGTTTTTCCCCACAAAGGCAGCAAGACATCCAGGACTGTCCCCCTCTTGATACCAAATTAACTTGAAGCCATACATTTGAAAAAAAGTTTCCTAATAGTCATGTCTGGTTTAAGTATAGTTTTAAGACTTAGAAAAAAAAGGCAGTCTCTAAAAGATAAATGTTATTGTATTTTTCAAAATAACTGAAGGGAGGAAATGATGATTATTTGCATTTCATTTTCATTTTTCAAACCAGCTGCAATCAAAGAAACGCCTGATCTCTATTGAATTACAATCTGCCTTTGAACTCTTCGTGTACAGCTCTTTCCTGTACTTTACATAAATAATGTTGTTATAGTACATGGCCAGTCACAGAGATACAGGCAGACAGATACAAGAAAAGTGAAGAATCTGAAAGCAAGGTGATAAGATTTTCAAGGCAGAAACACATTTTTATACTTATCATTGCCTAAGGATAACATTATTTGAAGCATAAAGACGTGCAGTTCCTCATGTTTGATGAAAAGGTTACTAAAAAAGAAGAGAAGAAGAAATTATGACATTTCCCCCCACTCTTTCCAGTTTGAGTCAGAGGAGAAATCAAACATGCCCAAAGGGGAAGCGAGGCAGCTGCCTTAAGTTACTTTCTGAAATGCAACTTTTTGCTGAATAACTATGTGGTAAAGTTCTAGTCCAGGTTGAAACTGATAATACAAAATCCTTAAATGTAAAAAGTCAGGTTTTGAAGACACCAGGTAAAGAAGAGCCCTAAAGGGGAATTGTCAAAGAGAAGCTATTATGGTATACTACAATTTCATTACAAACCTGATGATCTGACAAAGGCAAATATCCCTCACCAGAAGAAGTGTGAATAACCAATCTTCTTTAGATCTGTGGTTCAGCTGGGGAGAGAAAAAAATATTTTCAGTAAACCTGAATCAATCTATTTAATTATTTGTAAAAAA
Organism: Megaceryle torquata; assembly: GCA_024611175.1. Classification (NCBI taxonomy): domain Eukaryota; kingdom Metazoa; phylum Chordata; class Aves; order Coraciiformes; family Cerylidae; genus Megaceryle; species Megaceryle torquata. Next base: position 33,972 of record JANIJG010015332.1, on the reverse strand, counting down.
AAACCCAAACAAACCATAAATATGCATGTGTGTATATATATTTAATAAACTGTAACAACCTGTTTTGGCTTGAACTACCCATTTCAACCCCAAATGATTTTGTTTCACTTTGCAGCATTTCAAATAACAGCAAAAGCAGAAGTTGCCAGCTGCACACTATCACAAAACCAGCAAGATATCATATCTGCTAATGCAGCCAGCTAAAGAAAACCCCAGAAAGAAAAGAAAAATATGGAGAATATCCTTTTCCTATTCAGCTCAGAACAGAGCCTCAAATCTCTTCATCAGGATAGTTTCTTAAGCACTGATATCATTCTGGGCCAACTCCGTTCTGTTGAAATTGGTCCACTTTATAATCAACACTAGAATTTATTCCTCAAACCTGCAATATTGTTTTTAAACAAAGATCAGGTATTATATACCAGAGTACAAGCAAACTCTTACCGTAGCTGTTCTCTCTATGAAAAATGTACATACCTCTCAGAGGTAGGGTGTATAGTGACTTGAAAGCTCTAAGGTTCAAGCTTTCTCACATCATACAGGAACCATCCAAGGTGGTTTACCATAGCTATAGTAAACACCAGACTTGAAAAACTGAGCCTAATTCTACCCAGAGCTTGAAAATTCCCTTTAGTTAAATTTAACTTGATTCAAAACAAAATACCTATATATAAATCCCAACCTTTTGAAATGGCCCCACTGCTGTCACTGTACATGGAATTGCTGCAGGACAAAGGAATCTCCATCCTGATCCAGAATCAGGACCACAAGCCTGTTTGGCAGGGCCTTGCCATCCCAACAGCAACCTTGGCCACCGCAGTAAGTCAAGCTATAACCCCCAGTGAGAGCTGGTACCATAAAGTTAGTCTCCTTGTCCTAGATCTGATGACTGCCTCGCTATGTTGCTCCGGGCTCTTCTGCAGTCATACTGTGATTTAACAGGCTCCTCCAAACCCTCCAAGGCAGCAACAGGCTAGCAGCAACTACCCAAAAACTTCAGGCCCATAACAAGGCAGGAGACCAGGATAACCCTGGTACACAGAACAAACCAGGGCAAACAAATAAAGCTGTTCTGCAAGTCCTAATTGCTCATTACCAAGATGCAAAGGAGAGCAAATGTGGATGGCTGTAAGCAGCAATCCCTCCTTGCTATTCCTCCAGGCAATCACCCTCAGTCTTACCCACAGTCAGCAATTACCACACCAGCCTCACCCCCTGTGACACTCCCCTGGGACCTCAGGTACTACCCATGCATGCAGCCACTGCTTAAAAACTGCAGAAGGCAGGGAATTTGGTCGACTGGCAACTTAGTGGTTTTTAACTGAGAAGTGATATTTCATAAAGGGAAGTCTCTCAAAAATAGGAGAAATGAGGGGTATTTACAAAAATAACCAGAATCCTTCCCCCAGGCATTCTGAATAAGACATTTCCAACAGCCTTAAGGTTTAATGTCAGCAATGCAAGGGTCAGTGAAGCATTGAAAAGTCACACCCCTCTCCATAATTAAAAGGTAACTTCATTTCTGATTATTTCAGTGGAGTGACAGTGAGTACGTGATCAACTCAATATCCAGAGAACCACACACGTTTTTAACATCCCAGAAGAATCAAGCACTGACAAGGTGGAATAAAGGTGAAGGAATTCCAACCAAATCTTGAAAGGATGTAAATGCTACTGACAATTGGAAGCAGATTTATACAGTGAGTTGGGAAACAGCAAAAATCAGTGATAATACTATCTTGCCAGTAGATCTGAAAGCATTTTAGGATGGGGGTGTGTTCTTGCACCAGGTAGTGAATCCCTTGCTCTGTGTACTGTTTCCCCCACACTCAGCATGTGCTATTTGTTTCTTCTCCCCATCTTTGACCACAAATAGTTTCTGGAAAAAGGCTCAGTCAGGCTCTGCTGTCTTTCAAAACCCAATGTTACCTACAGACATCTCAATGGCTGGGATCTAGAGCAGAGAAACACCTCACAAAGAACAAGATGGGCTTCTAAGCAATAAGGCGGAGATGCCATGCTTTAGTTGAACAGATTTTTTTTTTTTGAGAACCATATACAACCCCCAGCATGAAGCAGAGGCCAGTTGCATGGGTACTACAGGTATCAAGAGCTCTTCACTCACTTTATCAGAAGCCAGGCATAAATCTGGGAAACCTCTCTAAAAAAATACTGATGATCTACCATTTTCACTCTGGATGTTAGTGATGGGGTCTATTTGTACTCAGCTGATGAGCAATCCCATTCAAGAACTGACTCCCAGAAAAGGATAATTTATGTCTGTAGTGAAGGCTCTAGTCTCTCAGACACTACAAGCCCAGGACAGTGAGAGTTCACCGCCATGGGGCCTGAGAACACAACCCTGCCTTATAGTGCTTAGGATCCTCTTTGTTTGCCTGCCCATCAACATCCCAACCTCTGCCAGAGCCGGGCTGGGGAAAATCACTTCATGGGTACCAGACCCAACAGCTCTGTAGCCATGTCCTTGAGGACTTACTGACCCAGAAGTGAAAAAAATGTCTCCCCCTAGCAGTACTGCATTCACAGAAAATCTTTCTTATTCCCCTAAAGTCTGTCTAAAAGTTCAAATAATCATCCAGTCCTTGATCAGAGCTGCAAGAGCTTTACAAATCCAAGAGACAAACTCTTGCTTTTATACCCAATGTAGGTGGCTTCCAAACCTCACAAGCCCACTCTCAGATTTATTTGTTCCTCATCCTCCCCAGCTGAGATACATCGATCTGCTCATCTTTCAGGCTTGAAGCAGCTAAGGCAACACAACTGTACTTTCACCTAATTTATCATGCTCTTTTTGCCTTGGCCACAGCTTATATCAGCTTTTTTCCTTCCTTCCTGCTCTGTCCCTTGGGTCCTTGAACCAGCCTACAGGGTCTCATTAGCTTAATAACTTTAGAGCAAAAGGGTTCTGTTCTTGCAGGTCTCCTGGTTACACACAGAGGAAATCCCAGTGATGACATGGAGCTTCAGCTTAAATCAAGGAGAACAGCCAGCTGAATTAATAACACGTTCTTTCCATACTAAACACACTATTGTCATTCCAGCTTTCCAGTCAGAATAGCTGTAAATCACAGTTTCAACCCCAGAAAGATCTCCAGCTCAGCTGCCACATGCCCACACATTCCCACCAGAGCTACTGAGACATGTTCTAAGCTGTGCAGAATGCACTAAGTCCAGTCTTTTGGGAAGCCTCAGCTTGCCCTTTAGGGTGACCACACATCTGGACATCTACAGCTCATCCTATGCCTGTGGTAGATGAGTAGCCCAATTGCTTTGCTCTTGCACGTCAGTAAGTTTGTCAGGCTTCAAATTTTGCTTGCTGTGCCTGCAGAGGATCTCTGATCAAGAGAAATGCCTGTGTCCTGATGCTACATGAAAATGCCACTCATGCTCTAATGCAAACCACTGGCTCTGGAGAGTCAGGGTCCCCTTGCTACTGTGGGGCTGAACAGGCCAGTGTTCCATGAGCTCTGTGCAACAGAGCAGGCAGAGTGGTCACCATCTGCTCTGCTTGCTCCCTGCCCGAGGCAGCAGAATGTTGTGCCCATGCTTGGGGCCAGGCCTCAGCAGACCCCTTTTGAGGTCTGGTTCTGTTCCTCCCTTCTCACAGACTTGTGAAGAAGTGAAATCTCAGCTGTCGGGGGCTTGGCGAGAGGAGCAGGGTTTCTAGGTGAGAAGAACAGGCCAAATGCTCTCTTTCTATCACTTTCCAATGTGCCAGCTTCACAAACCTGCTGACAGTCCTTGAGAGCTGATGACATTTTTCAAAACATTAACAAAAATAGACAAGCACTTCCCCCCTGCCATTGAAAAAATGCATCAACTATTTCCACAAAGCCCGTCTGCTCTCCACTCCTTTTGACCACCTTCACAGCCAGCTCCTCTCTATCAAAACATTTACATAGCCTCACCCCATTCCACAGTGAAAAAACCTGTCTTCCAGGGAGCAGCTGACACCCTAACCCATTAAGAGATGTAAACATTTTAATAATTGCAACTCCCATACATTATAAATTCTGGTCCTGTCCCCTCACACAGAAACAACTCCTAGAGATTCCCCATGAAGAGATTTGCTTGAGTGCAAGTTTCATGTAATGGCTTAACATAATGTAAGGTAAGCCATTAGTACCTGTAACTAACACTGGAAATAAAGTTAAGTGCTCCTTGAGCTCATCATTTCAAATTAAAAGGAAAAAAACCCCACATCTTTAAAAACAGAATTCGTAACTCATCAGTTAGATCTTGGCTTGCTGTTAAAACACGTCTGTGATTTATACCCATTTCAGTTTAGCAACACTAATAAATACATTTATTTCTGTAACTTAAGTACATACACTTGCTATATATACAACGTCCTTTGGCAAGATGCAATAAATTGAACTGAGTAAGTGTAATACCATTAGTTATTCCTTCTTTTAAAAGATATATTTATTTCCATCCTTCTTGTATTTTAAACCCTATAATTAAGCTTCTAGTGGATGTAAATGTACCAAGATATTGATTCTAAAGGGGCAATCCAAATACTTTACATAAGCAGGGATTAATGCATCCATTATGGAAAAACTTGCAAAAGGAAAAGCATTTTGCCTAATAAGGGAATAAACTTGCAAGATGGGGAGTATTTTGGCTCTTACTCAACTTGAACTTAATATACTTACATTCAGCATATACCTAAGTTCCCCGCAGAACTAGAACCAACATTGGTCGGCGTTGTTGACCAGATCAGGGGCACAAAGTCCATCAAACTCTCACAGATAAAGAAGCGTTCTTGTGGCAAGTACTGTGATGTGTGAATAATTAGGTATCACAAGCAGAGTAACACCACATGGTTCTACTAAAACCCCAAATCCAAAGCAATTGAGATTGAACTCTTAAAGGGGCTGGATCTATTCATGAAATACAGGCCTTCTTCCTTCTTATCTCCCTCCATATCGAAGTAGCTCTTCTCAGGCAAGAAGGGGTGTGAGACATACTCGCTCCTTGTTCCATTTGCCAACTAAAAGATCGCCACGCTAAGCCAGAGGTGTACAGAGCATAATTCTATAGAACTCATTCAACACACATGAATTCTGCTTTCTGACTGAGGCAAATGAAGCTTTAGAAGCCTCTCGTGCAAGCAAAGGATCAAGTCAGCACTGCAAGAGTTACAGCTGAATTGCAATTCTGCAACCTGACAGGGTCTTCCCATTTCTAGGATTAGCTGTGTGCATTACCTAGCCTGCTCCAACAAGTCCAAGAACATACCTAAATCATTGACAGGGTGATCTGTCTTTAAAACAAATGAAAGCTATCATGCAGCAAGCTAACAAACACAAATGCTACATTTTTCAACTCCACATGAGCTAGTACCATATCCCAGCACCATGGAAAATAAGGAAAGTCAAGTTAGTGACTGAACAGCTACGACGCTGGGTAGTAAATGACAGCCAGGAATACACCAAGATTGTCCTTTGGGCTAGAGAGAACTGATCTAAATTGGGATCCAGCTCTCGGTAATTCATTTGGTTTTACTGATATTTTGGTGGATTCCTCAGTATCATTGTCTTCATCTTATGTTGAACTATACCTGCCACTGCTCCCTGTTCAATTCATCTACAGCCTAGCAAGAGACTCAGAAGAAGGGAAAGAATAAAATGAGAGTTGTGATGTTGGAACATAATGATGTACAAAGTGCCATTACAAGAAACACTTGTAAAAAATCATCACATTAATATAAAGATTTTCTTAGTTGGAAATGAACAGCATGATGTTAACACCTGGTCTCATTGATATGCACATCAACCTGCTTTCAAGATAACAGCATTCATGTAAATCATTTAATATAAAAGCAATCATGCTGAGACATACAGGATTCAATTCATGCCTTGGTTCTAATTTAATGTTTAGATCACTATTTTAGCTGTTTAAATTGAGCATCAAAAATAAATAACCACTAAACATAAATGCTTACTTTAGATTTGGTTTAATCTTCAAGAGATATACAGCCTAGCAGAGGTGGTCAGAAATCTGGGACTCATGGCAAAAATACCCCCAAAATCCTGAGGTTCTGTCATTTGAAGAACTGTCTCCAGTTTATGAGATACTAGATAACAGCTTCCACTTCTTCCCTCTTTATACCAAGACTGACCATATTTGTGTGAGTTTCTTCAACTTCCAGGGATAAGAAATTCTAAAATATTCCGAGAAGGGGTCCCCCAAGAAGAAAACTCAGAAAACTCAAGAGATAAATCAAGAAAAGAGGTCCCAGTTCTCAATCAAATAAAAGTTTCAGACATTCTCCACTATTAAGTCTGGCCTGACATTCAGAGTATTAAGGCCATAGTCAGGACGGACACAGCAGTATAATGCAAGGCTTAGTCTGCCCTCAGCCAAGCAAGGAGAGGCATAGAGAAGAAAGGAGAGGTTCCATTACTGGGACAGGGCTTGCCCCATTCTTTGATTTCAACTACAGATCTTATTTCATCCTCTGGAATATTCTGAGCATCAAGAACTGCCAGATAATCCAGGTGATACTTAGAGCTATGGGCTTTGTCTTCAGGCCCTTGGTAGCTGAGCTCTCTATTCAAGGAGAACTAATTTAATCAATCCAGTGGGAACTCCGTGAGATGAGAGAGAAGTGCTTCTGACTACTCATGATATTCTGATCCAAGCAGAAGCACTGCAGGTGTGAGGCATCCCTCCAGGCCTGAGTCCTATCATAATATGGCCTAAAAGCACAGCGGATGGCAGTGAGAGTGAATCGGGTGGATGCACTCTCTGCTTATATTCCTTTTTGCCACCTTCTTTAGGGATGCTGCTTGCAGCATCATCTTACTCCTCCTAGAGACTTTTCCACGGGAAGGACAAACAGTCAGTAAAAAAGAATACACATTACCTCAGGAGCTACCTCCAGAAAAGCTAATGCTGCTCCTGCTCTCATCTCTCAGATGCCCATCTCCAGTGATAACACCCTGTTATCTTCCTTTGTCTCCTCCTTTGGTTCCTCTGAGAATAATTCCTATTTCCCAGAACTACATTATTTCAGCAGAGTAGAAATGAACCCACTCTCCATCCAGTCCCTCTGCTTATGCTATGAGCTTTACCTCACTCCAACCTGAGACAGCACCAGCCATATTCCAGTACACAAACCAGTCATCTCCAACCTTTGCTTTTCTCATTTACTATGTTTTGACTACAACTGCTTGGATTTCTATGATACAGTCAGTGAAGAGATCAAGGAAAAGTCACAGCAGATATTATTCATATCATACTTAGCAGTTCCTTATGATTAATATTCTTTATTTAAAAGTCTCCCACCTTACAGCTTTTTCAGAGAACAGTATTTGCCTTCCTAAAGACATCTTGAATGTTTTTTTTACAAATTCTGACTTTTCAATAAAACTACCCTCTCCCCCCTCCAAAAATCAAACAAAACAAAACAAAAAAAGAAGCAACCCTCCCTCATATAAACAAAGTTTATTTTCAGTGGTTTTGTGTTACATAACCTCAAATTACTGACTTGCATACTGGCATAACACTTAACTGTATCCTGCTCCTACACACACCCTGGCTTTAATATTTCTATCCTGATGCTTACCATAAAATTCTTCTCTCCAGTTGAGTAACTCAACAAATTGCTGTGATGTACATAACCCAGGTAATAAAGAGCTGGCAAACTTCACATTCACATTAAGGTAGCCAGCTATCTCATAAGCTTTTGTTTAGTAATGATTGATAGACCAGTATTAACAAGCAGGAAAAGATGCTGTAGCAAGTCATTTAACCCAATTCCACTCATTGCTTATATTCATTGAGGAAAGATGAAGATCCATGGAGCACAGCTTGTCCATAAATAAGACTGCTTATATGGGATTAGAAAGGCCTCATTAACACAAAGCAAGCCATGTAATTCCAAAACAAGCAATGGAAATTTCTGTGTGTGTGCTCTTGCACTGGAATGTCTGCAAATGGAATGAATACCATCCCTGAAACCTCAGCTCAGCCAAAAAGAGTCCTAACTTACCACCTCCATGGAATATTTTTACAAGGGTCCAGTTGGGTAAGACATTGTAATAGGATTGGTCTATAGAAGCTGCCAAGACAACAAATGGCTGAACCTATTCAGAAAGTTTGGGTAGATCTTCACCCATTTTAATCAATTTTGTTTGATTAGCAGATATATCATTTTGCCCCTATTGACAAACTTGGCTTGTGCACGCTACCAATCTGCACTGGGCAAAACACCCCCATCTCCACGCAGAGGTGGAATGAAGCAAGCTGGAGACAATACCGACAGCACCAGCAGGAATTTAGAGGGACCAGCCTAACAGAGGCACAAGTGGCTGGGCATTCAGTCTTCTCATGGCTCCCAATTCTCTTGTCCTACTGTGCCTCATCGTCACTAAGCATCAAACACAGCCCCACTATAAACATTGCTTATGTAAGCTCAGAGGCAAATGGTCTGACTTTGCACATTGGGGTTTTATTTTATTGTCCAGTTTCTTCACACCTCTTTTCAGTACCACCTGTGTATTTCTGTTAGTGCTCTTGGAGCTACGCTGTCCCTGCGTGATGCTACAGCATCTAAGAATGATCTGTTTGCTCAGCCTCAGGCCCTTAACTTTGGGAAACAGTCAGATCCATTTGATGTACTAGCTAAACATCATACTTCTAAAGACTGCATTAAAAGAAATTATGGAAATCCCATTACATTGGATAGCTCAGAGTGCTGCAGTGCATTCAGTGCCAAGTACTTATGCACAGAACAAGCAGATATTGGCCTAATTCTTGGCATGCTGAAAGCTGAGATATTCACGTACATTCTGAGCATATGACACTGTGGATTTAGCTAGTGAAGAACAGCTCAGAAAGAAGCTCATGAATTTAGGTCTTTTGCCTGGTCACAGTCATAGTCAAGCCCTATATTTCACTCTGCACAAACAAGTCCTTATCTTCTCACCCAGAAACTTGCAGGGAAAGTTTACTATACTGGATATTTCAGTCTGTTTGACTAAAGCAGATTCACAGATTTCAGATAAGCAAGAATCTTCTGTATCAGCTTTTTCTTACCAGTCTGTACTTTATTTGTGACATGGACCAAACAGAATTTTCACTGTTCTCAGTATTTTTTCCTTCAAAATTGCAAGTTTAATGAAAGCTACAACATGAGAAAGGAAGTTTCCACTAAATTTTCTATCTAATTTTCAACCTACTGTATATCCCCCACAAAATCTACCCAAACACAGTGTCAGAAAATAGTTGGAAAATGTTACCTGCTCACTACTGAGAGAAGCTCAGAATTATCTTGCATAAGAACACATCTTTATGTAGCAGACAGATGGATCTTGCCTTGCCCTTGAGTGTGCAAGCACTATAACAGCTGGAGGGCCTCTGGACACAACATAGAAAAACAGAGGAAGGCAAAAGAAAGTGCTGCCTTCTTCATAAGTCCTGTCAAAAATCTTTAACTACTGTGTTACATCACAGGTACGCCGTTTGTTCACAACTGCTAATACAGTCTGAAACCCATGGGCTAGGGCAGTCAGGTTAAAGATGGTGGCAGAGTTAAGGATGTGTCCAGACCACTAGTTTACATTAAAACTGCAACACCTTAATTTTTGCTAGAATTTTACCTTGGGTTAACAGTATAAAACACTCCAGTTTTCCTCAAAAAAAGTAAGGCTGTTCATAGCAATTCTTCAGAGAGAAAAATGCTTAGAAAAAAAGAGAACTAGAAAACAGCTGGTCCTTTTGCTCTAAGATGTGGAATCAAAACTACTGCAGCCATGGCTGAGGAAGCAATACAAGATGGGAGTGATCCTACCTCCTTTTGTGTGTGCCTCCCAGCCAAGCATTTGGTTGTTATGCCAGGATGGTTGGCCATGGATCCAGCTCCCTGCGCTCTTTACAGCTTCCTGCATCTCTGCTGCCTGGGGACAGAATGGTCTTTGCTGCCCCAGAGAACAAGTCTATAGTTCTCTGCACATAAATGGGACAAGAGAGAGCTCACTGGTTTACTGTGAGCTAAGAGGGGAATCAGGTTGATGCTGGCCCTACTCTCACAGACTGCCTTGCACGTATAAACAGTCCAGCCCTCAGAAGAGGCCCATTATTGCTGAGTCTGAAGAGCAGATAATTTTAGCCAGTAGCAGAGCTTCTAAACCAGAAAATCTTCATCAGCACAACCCTTCACTGCTGGAATATAACTTACATAGTTCTGTCTTTCTGGTGACACTACAGTTACTGCTCTGGGGGTAGTTCACTCAGATCCCTCTAGATGGCTTGCTTTAAGCTGCACAGTAACTCCTACTACTGAGTTAAATCCTCCAGGGCAGTACATTCTCTATGTGCTCTGCTTCCTGTATCTGCTTCCCTTCTCCTCAGATCTTAACTTTATTCTCTAAACTTAGACCCACCACAGATCAGACCGTGAAGTGTCAGATTGATCCTTCAATGTGAATTCATTCTCTTCCTCCCACATAACCCTCACCTGCCATCACCTTCCTGAATATAGTTACCTTCACTCTCTCTTCTCAATCCTTTACTCACACTTAGGTCTTTTACAGGCTTAGTAAGATGCAGATCTACTTTGAAATGCAGCTCCTGAAATTTTTCATAAGATTCCGTGCTTATTATCTCTGAATGACTCCAGACCAGACACGTTCAGTTCATAAGAGGAGTGTGGGAAAGAGAACTAAACTCAGCAAGACTTCTGCCTGCTCAAGAGTTTAGCTGCTCTCCTGCCGTCCTCCAAAGGTTCTGCAGGATGAAGTGCACATTTTGAACAGCTCCCTACAGAAAAAGTACCACTGCTCTTTAACCGTGTCTTCAGGACTAGTGGGGCCAAAATCCAATCCAAACTGAGTGCACCACTAAAGCCACTGGATCAGATTCCATAGGCACAGGGAATATCCAGTGCAAATACTAGTCATGCATTTACCAAAATCCTTGTGCTTTCAGTTCACAGGACCTGAGTCTTCTGTTTCACCCAGTGATTCTCTCACCCTGAGATGAGCTTCTAATCCCACCCATCTTGCCACCCTTTCAACGTTACCAAAACTGGTGCTGATATTAAAAGCTGTTGCTGTCTATGGATAAAAACCCCTCTGGCTTCCATATCTCATACCTACCTCTGCTTGGGCCTGCTCCTTTCTCTTATCTCTTGTGTCTCATCTTCCGTCAGTGGAGGCTACAGTTTTGCTAAACTGCCTTCCAAGGCATTGAGCAAAGCTATAGGAGAGCAGCAAATGTACAAAGTTTCGGTGGATCTTCATGTGAAAGCATGGCTCTTTTTTTCCTTTTTGAGTGATGTCAAGACTTGGAGATCGCATTTTTGCACTGCTAAAGGGTCAGTGGGCCATTCTGAACATGAGATCATGATCTTATGAAATGCAAGTTCTTCACATTGCTGAGCTGAAAATGGTTTTCCAAGCCACTGAGAACTAACCAGATCAGATGGAAACAAGAACTGCACAAGACTCTCAGGGCAGATAGACAAGTGACTTGCAGGTTCTGTGGTGTGCAGCTATGTGCAAGGACTGTTTTGGGCTCAACACTAAGGACATGATTTACTAAGTAAGCTTTGCTTGGGCATAAAAGAAGGACAATAGAGGTTGATAGAAAGCTATGAAGAGCTCTCGAAGCATAATGGACACTAACACATCGGGAACTGATGACTGGCAAAACTGATGTTATCAGCTGTGAACAAATGAGAAAAAAAAAGCAAAAGGGTAAAATAAATAAAAGATTATGCAAGACGTTCAGACTAATAATAATGAAAAATTCAAGTCCAGAAGGCGCGGGTGCTACGAGTGAAGCAGCCTGAATGGCTCAGAGGGATACAGCAGCCAGGCTAATTTATCAAGATAGTAAAAGGCATTCTCTAAAACAAGTTAAATTAATTATTTGCCTCAGTGCTCCCAAATGAGAAAGGAAGCTGACAGAAAATGACATGTCATATAGCTCTCAGGGTGACAAGAAGGGAACTAGCAGAGATGCAAGGGCTGAGGCCTACATATCCCTCTTGCGCTCCTTGGCTGCCTAGGGCAAACCCTTTCATTGATGAATACAGACAACGTACCAACGACACGCCAGCAATGCTCTGTGATAAGGAAGGGTTCTGTCTGATCATTTTCTTGAAGCTCAGGACAATCTCTAGGTCTGGTTCTCCTTTGCCACAGCCTTCATGTCTTCATTTCTGCCTGCACAAAGGGATTATGAAATTCTTCCAAATAAGAGTCCTCCTTTTTTCTTGGTGGCAGCTCAACACTCCCTGTTCACAGGTATGAATGTCTAGACAAGGCGCAAAAAAAAAAATTCAGTCATGAACTCATGTCACTATTCACAAGGGAAATGGGTCAGAAGCCTTTTCCAAAGTCATGAGAAATTAGCAGTGAGGAGGTGCAGCCTTCGTCAAGCTAAGTGTAACCCCTGTGAGCTCTTGCTGACTTGCTGCAGGGTGAAGGGGTTGTTGGTTTCCTGATACTGAAGGGACCTCAGTGTAAGACAGATTTCCAGAAAAAAAAAAAAAAAATCATACTCAGTTTTTCCTCTCAGCATCAATGTTAGCTCAATTTTTTGCCTTTCATAGCTCACTTCCATTAGAAAATAGCTCCCCTTAGTGACTGAGGGTACTCATGCAGTTCTGCTGTGCAACATGTTAGGTGAATGCCTAGAGATGAGTGACTGTCTCCAAGGACCTCACTCCATTCCCCAGCCTCCAACTGAGTGAACAGCAATGCTCCCACTGCAGGAAACTGCACCTACAAGGACATGATATAAGAGGATTTAGTTAAGTATAACCAACTTACCAGAGGTAAAACTAGTGGAAATAAGCTCATTTTGATTAATATAAAGGGACACATCAACTCACCAAAAAGATGAATTAAAAAGAATTTCAAATATTTGAATATTAGATAAAAACAGTAAAATGAGACTTGCATATACACTTGGCATTACTGTTGTTTTACTTTCCATAAGCACAGAAAGACTTTTGGATGCCATGGTACATAGATAACAAGATTGCAAAGTGTAATGTTATTTAGAGTCATTAAGAAGTGGAATTACAGACAGGTCTTATCAAGATCTGTTTAACCACGCAACCACATAAGTAGAGAAATCTTAAAGCAGTGAGAACACATTTGGAATGAAGCTCTTGGAAGCTCTAATAATCTAGAAATTGTCTGTTCTTGCACAAGTCTGACCAATTCATTTGTCAGCTGCACGTTTTCTGCCTACAGTGAAGAAAACCTCATTGCACAGTATTATCATTACGCACAGCGCAAGCAGGCATAGTCATATAGAGATAGATGAACGTAAAGGCTGAGGGGGGAGGAAGGGGGGTCAGCAGAATAACAGAAAAGCTACAAAATTCCGTAAATGTATCGAAGCAAGAGAGCCTGAAATGAGGCTCTTTGAATTCCCTCTTTTCAGATGTCAGTGAGTTGGAAGATCATGGCAATTGTTCACTTTAGACACACTTGAGAAGATAATCAATAGAGTAGAGAGAGTAATAATGCAATTTAATTTAATATAAATAGACTAGGATAATAAATCTCTCTCTAAACTAAAAGTCCTTTCCTATTATGTTTTGTTCTATGCTTCTAAAACAGCATGTGAGAGGCTCCGGTGAGAGATTAAAAGCACAAAACTAAGCAACAGAACCATGTGTAGAATTACACATGAAATGCATGTGAACAAGACATCATTCAAGACAAGGACACATTTTTCCTGTTGACATTTTAAAGATGTTCTTTTAGCTTTGCAGAAACTGAACTGCATTACAAGCTTCATACAGCAACCAACATAGGTGAACCTGTAGTATCTTAGAACAATTGCATTTTGGGGCACCTGTAGCAAGCTGGTAAGAGATGAGGATGTTGTTGTCATTCAGCTTATGACTGAATTCAGTTTGTGATTCAGTTCCAGTTGTGACTGGAAACAACCTAGATCGAGGCACTCAAGTCAGCATGTAAATAATGACATACTCTGGCTTAATCCAAAACCTGTTGTCTTCACTGGAGGGCTCCTGTTGAATCACAAGTTCTGTGAGTACTGACACGATTTCTAAATTCCCGTCCCAACACAGCAAACAGAGCTAACATTTTATGGGCGTGGTCTCAATTATAATGTAGTTCTGGTCAGGAATAAACAAAGTAGGAATCATTTTAGGGCAATGCAGAAAAATGTGCACCTATCACTTAGGGACGGGAAAAAGGAAACAAACTGTATCTTCAGTAGCCACAGGTCCCAAAATTTTAAGCTGTAAGTTAATTATAAAAAAAAAAAGTTTATATACATATTACATTTCCAGTCTGTGATTACATTAGAGGCAGGTGAAGCTGGCTCCAATACATATCAGAAATTCTCATGTATAGGAAGGTACAGTATCCTCAAAAAGAGATGACCCTAGGGCAGGCTAAGGAAGCAAAGAAGCCACACCTCAGCTGCGTTATGCAGTCCAATACAAAAAGTCCATTCAGGGAAGAGGAAAATACAAGAGACAGCTGGAGTATAATACAGGAACACTGAACTTACTGTTGTTTTAGAAGGTTTTAGGAAGGCAGAAATTAAAATTCTACTCCAAATAGATGCTGGGGTCCAACACATCCAGGTACCCTAAAAGACCAGCAAAGTTTTACATGCTCCCGGCTCCTGCAGATGGTACAAAAAAAATCTGTGTCCAGGGAAATGAGGTGGCTCTCATTCCCAAAGAGAAAGAAGATTCTCTGAATTGATGTTTGTGCACAAAAATAGCTCTCAGCACAACATAAGCCAGACCCGAGGCTAATCAATAATTTCAGGATGGCAGTATGTAAGGGGACATTGTGCTGGAGAAAAGAGTTGATCAATGCTTCATTGTCATATGGCACTCGATACCAGATGCTGCAGGCTGCTTCTAGCTGCATGCATCAGAGTGTGGCACTTTTTGCCAAGATGCAAAAGTCTCAGTAAAAAGCCAACAGAAAACAGAGTGCACGGATAACCTATTGGTCTGTCAACAATTCTTGTCTCTGACAGCTTCTCCACGCCCTGTTGCTGTCTCAAGTACACTAACAGTTGCAAATCAACTCCTTAAAAACACACAGTGACACATTCTGGTCCTAGTATTCCTCTCCAGCTTCATCTTGTGGACAAGGCAATGGAAGTTATCATACAATGCTTTAGGTTGGAAGGAATCTTTAAAGGTCATCTAGTTCAAAGTCCCTGCAGCGAGCAGGGCCATCTTCATCTAGATCAAGTTGCTCAGAGCCCCATTCAACCTGACCTGGAATACAACCACCTCTCTGGGCAACCTGTGCCAGTGTCTCACCACCCTCATAGTAAAAAATGTCACCCTTCTATCTAGTGTAAATCTTTTAGTTTAAAACCATCACCCCTTTTCCTGTCACAACAGGCCCTGATAAAAAATTTGTCCTCATCTTTCTTATAGGTCCCCTTTAAGTATTGAAAGGCCACAAGAAGGTCTCCCCAGAGCCTTCTCTTCTCCAGGCTGAACAACCCCAACTCTCTCAGCCTGTCCTCACAGCAGAGGGGTTCCAGCCCTCTGAACACTTTTGTAGCCCTCCTCTGGACGGCAGTGAAGTAGGCCAAGTGAGGCCTTGCACAAAGCAAAACCACACTGTTCAGCATCCCGTCCCACAGAGCTACTTCCCACCGGGTATAAGGTCAGTTTCCCTGAGCTATACATGGAACTTCTTTCCATTTCTCCTTGCTTGTCAAATCTACTTCACTTTCAGTAAACAGAAGTGTTGGCACACCATGGCACTGCCTAAAGTCTCACTGTAAACGTAGCCCAGGGCCTGCAGCGGCAAAGGGTCTGAACCCTGGCAGGAAGGAAGGTACGATTCCTAACTCCGGGATCTACACCAGCCCGGCTCTCTGCCAAGAATCCCCACCTGAAAGGGAAAATAAGGCATCTGCCATACACCTGAGGGGGACTGCAAGACTGGATGTCTGAGAAGACAAAGGGCAGTTCCCAGAATGACGTGCTGTTTCAAAAGCGTGCAGTACACGTGCCATCAGATTACCTTGCAGACAGCCACCTCAGTGCCAACAGCGGCAACCTGCGAGTTGAGAGAAGTGCAAAAGAGCACTGGATTGCATCCTACTGTACTTTGGTGATAGCCAAGGACTCTCTTAGCAGAGTTCCTTAGGCTAAAGGGCCCACGTTTCTGATTACACAAGGAAAACAAGCCTGCTAACTAGAACAGAGGGCAACCAACTTTTGCTTGGGTCTCCAAATCCATCCCAAGTGTTAAAAACAAAGGAAAACATTCACTAGTCTGTGTTAATTTAACACCATCAGGGGACAGCAAGTCTTCTGCTACCTTGCTCTCCAGGGATACCTTACTGTTCTGCCTACAGGAAGGGAGAAATACATTCTACTGGGAAGTTCAGCCACAGAAATCTTTCCGAGAAGCTGGCCTCCATGGGATAAGAGCAGTTGCTTAGCAAAGCATGTTTGATGTCTGAAAGAAGGTACTCTCAGCTGCTTTCCCAAGATGCTGCACAAAACAGTAACAAAGGTTCTGGAGGTGACTAAAGCTCCTGCAAGCACAAAAAGCAGGCGGGCGGCAGAAGCAGCGATAGCTTTTTTAACGCTGCCAAAACACAAACCTACATGCGAAGCACCAAAATCCCCGGAGACACTCGGGCTCCCCTGCCGCAAGGAGGCTGCTTGGCACAGAGAGGTCCCGCCCGTCGCTCGCAGCGGCAGCGGGCGACACCCCGCGGCCGGCCCGGCCGGGACTGGCGGGGACCGGCGGCCCCGGGACCGGGGCGCGGAGCCGGGCGTCGCACAGGTTGCGCTTCCCACTGCTGGCGACGTGACTCGACACAAGCAATGGTGGGAGCTTGGGCTTTCTGAGGTGTCCAGCGCCGGTCTGCTGGTTCCGTGAATGCGAGAGCAGCGCTGGGCTAATTCACGGGGAACCCCCCGGTGAGGTTTTGCTAGCCTGCGGCTAACTTCAGACCTTGCAGCTCACCGATATTGCTGTGGCGTTGGTGAGCTGTGCAAAGCAAGCACCCGTGAACACACAGCACGTTTCACAGAGAGCCCTGTTCCATCCCTCCAGCCAGCGTGACTCTTGCCCTCTCACTCCTTATCGCCTTTTCTCTCAGGACTTTTCTGAGCCCTACTCATGTTATGGGAAGAAAAGTTGCCCAGCCTGGAAGTCAAAACAATTAGGAACTTCAGTTGTCCCATGGTATTTAAAAAGTGGACTCTGATTTGTTGGATCACATTCTCTGTCAGGCCAACAAATGACATGACTCAGCGAGCACCTATTAAGGCCAACAGCTTTTAACAGTATTTTTTCCTGTCCTTCCCCTTCTCTCATTACAGGAGACTTGGAGAGGGCTCTGCACATCTGCAATCAAATTCCCTAAGTTCAACTCCCCTTTCTATGCACTTTCACTGTTTCAGATACACCGTTGGCCTCAAACAGCCACAGGCAGGGTTACTAGCATACAGTAGATCTGTTGTGTCTCTAGCAGACTTCTTAAGGCTTCCCTGAAACACAAATCCTGCCCCAAACTTGTTCTAGTTCTCCAGACCAAGACAACTGCTAGCAAGCCCAGGAAAATGACAGTGTAACAAGACTGGGCAGAGCAGGACAGGGACCAAGAGGAATGATGGGCTTCAGGCAACTGTGGGCAGCTGCCCAAGCAGGAAGGAGAGGGGCTGTGAAGCCAGGGGAAGGGAGAAATCCTGCTTAAGTCCACATGGAGCTCTCCTCTGAAGGTGAATTGCAATAGAGCATTGGATTGTATCCTACTGCACTTTGGTTCCATCTTGTTTTAAGTGAAAAATTCAGTAGGCTCAATCCAGCCACTTTCATAACCCAAAAGGTTATGAAGTTGGCTTCTAGTTGGTTGTTGTCTCCAGGCCTCAAACCCACAGTAAATGCTTAAAACTGTATTGGAGCCCACAACCAAAGAAGTTCAGACAGTAAATCAAAAGGAGAAAGTTTAAAGACATCTCCTATTTTTATCAGCCAGAGGTACAGCAACATTTCTTCAGTGACATCTAAAAATGAGATCTTCGTCACCCCATCAGGGACTGTGTCTAAGTGCAAAAGCAGGTAATTCCCTGGGCACAGAGGCATGTGCCACCACCTGAGCGGGAAACGCTTTGCTCCCCTCAGGGTTTGTACGCTGAATCTGCAAGGCAAGGACCTGCCCTACCCTCGGCCTGGCTGATTGCTTGTGTACATCTCCCAAGGAGGCATCGGGGAACTAAGAAACCTTACTGGTGAGACACATTCCATTTTCAGGGACTCTTACTGAAGGAGGAAGTTTTTCTTCTCCTGTACTATATATCCTGGGCAGGGCTGGCTTGTCATGAAGTATTTTCACTTCAGGGTGGCTAGGTTTATGCCACATGTATCTCAGTGGTCACTCAACTGCCACAGCATGGCAGGCCCCAGCCTACAAATCTCAGTGGCACATCCGGACGGACAACGCAAACCTCGACGGAGATGGGCAGGCTAGAGGAGCAACTCCACTCCTCTCACCTGGGGTGCAAGATGGGCATGTGCAGTGTGGCTTTCAGACGGAAGCAAGTCACCTCTCTCAAGACATTCACTGCAACATTTACATGTGCAGAGGTTGTTCCAGGCCTCTGCCGCTCCATCCCTCCACTTCCCAGACCTCCCTTGCACCCAACCACAACTAATCTGCTCAGTGTCACTGTGAGTCAATAGGAGTGGGCAGCTGAGCACATGTTGCTGATACCATCTCACAGCCCTTTGGGGGAATCTGTCAGCATCAGTACAATCAGGTTTGGGGAATTGCTATTTGTGTGCTGGCTTGCTTCCCTCCCAAACGTCGTTCCAGTTCAGAGGAGTGGGTATGTTTCTGATGGGGCAGTATAGTTGCATTCACTCTTAAAATGCCTTTTTGGGCAGGAATTCATTCACCTTACCAATCTTGCAGAATAAAGTAGCCTCTACAACTTCTGCACCCATCTTACCAGTTGGCTCAAATAAGAAAGTAAGCTCTAAGAACTTAAGCTCTTAATTATGGAGAACCCAAAAGGCATTTTGGTTCACAGGAAAATTAATTTTCTTGTCTATTTCAACAGAAAGTCTTCACATAACTGAAGTGACACATCTGTTTGATGGATGTTGCCTCAACACTCAGCCTTTTCACACTGAAGACTGATGGCTCCTAGAAATAGGTAAATGTCATTCACCTAAGAACTGGGATCCCAGCTTCAACAGAATAAACAGACCTTTTCTGCATCTACTAACTGCTGAAGCATTTCTTGGGCACAACAGACTCCATCAGTGCCGAAGAGAGAAGGTCACTGCACAAAGTGATTCTCAGAGCAGCAGTGGGTACTAGCAGTAGCCAGCTTTGCTCATGGAGGTAAAATGACACCTCCTAGAGAGAACCCCTTTAATTCTCCAAGGTCCAGGATGAATTTTAATTCAGAAAGAAACAGAGCAACATTTTAAAATAAACCATCACAGCATTGAAATGAACAGGGCTGCTCCTACACGCTTGCAGATTTGCAGAATCAGAACCATAATCGGTGTCTTATTTGGAGAGTGTTCTGAAAGGGGCAGGTTATTTTTTCTTAGTGCCTATCTCTTGTTATCTGCCCCTCATACCTCAGCACTACTTCTGCATTCATCAGCAAGGCCAGTTAAAAATCGCCTGAACTGCCATTTGACCAAGTGCTTATCTGCACAACTGCACAACCCATACCATCAGTTAGGGAAAAACAATTTCCCCTGGCTACTAGAGACAGCCTAATTACCTAATCTGACAGGTTATTAATGGTTCGAGTCAACAAAAAGTATAATGGATGCTGATAAGCACAAGCTGCCTGGACATTTGGCACATACAACCCAGCTAGAAATCACTGCTGTGAAAAGCTGCCACTGGCCACACGACTAAATTGTCTGATCTCTCAGGGTTTCATTTAACAAGTCTATCAACATGATAAAGAGACAAACTAGCAAGTTTAGTCCATTAATGAGGACTGTGAACAGCCTAACAGGATAAAATACATTTATATTGCTGGCTAATGTAAAAATAAATCTCTGCTTCCTTTCTCTATAATTCCAATACCCTCTCTTTTTACAGTGCTACTTTGGGGACAAACCCCATGTTATTGTCTGTATGGGGAAGGAGAGAAGTACATGTCAGAGTTCTGGAGGAAATGGGCAGCAAAAGTCAACACAGACATTTTTTAAAA
Source organism: Megaceryle torquata (assembly GCA_024611175.1). Lineage (NCBI taxonomy): Eukaryota > Metazoa > Chordata > Aves > Coraciiformes > Cerylidae > Megaceryle > Megaceryle torquata. Next base: position 13,769 of record JANIJG010015332.1, on the reverse strand, counting down.
CACTGTGAGCTCTCCCATGGTGCACCCAAGTGCTGTACCATTTCATGGGTCTGTTTTAAAGACCCAATCACTAGACTCACCCAATCCCATCAGAGTCTCAGGTTTTCATTTTAAAGAGGAAAAAGAGACACATCCCTTGCAGTTACTGAGAGCAGTGCACATATGTGTGTCAAGAACGGCTCCAAGACAGAAAGTGTACAAGAAGGGACTCATGCTATCAGTTTTTTATTGCAATATCAGGGGTTTCCAGGCCATTCTTGCAACCATTCGGCACCTTTCTCCCAATGTATAAATGCCTGGAACTAGCAGTGTTGAGGTCAGTTAAGGACAAAGGCAAAGAAATAGATTTGTCCCATAGGCTTCAACTTTCAGTCAGCGCATTCCAACACTGACTGTCACTGGAAAAACCGCACCACAACGGCAAACAGCAGCTCACACCTCCAGCACCCACGAGGCAGCTTTTCCACAGAAAACTATTTAAGTTTCATCTGGTTGATTGGGTTTTGGTTTTGGGGTTTTTTTTTAATTAAGGAGAACTTTTTTAAAGTGTTTTGTTGCTCCCAATTACCCATGACATCTTTCATCCACCACTGCATGTAGCTCGCTTCTCAATGTAAGCATCCATCCTCCATTGCTCATGCAATGAAAGGGGCTACTTGAGCAATCAGTACTCCAGCCAATCTTATGTATGGTTTCAGACATGTCCCATCATTAAGCAAAACTTTACACCACTGGAATATTTATCTCTGTATCTCTGCAGATCCCCAGCAACATGACAGCAACACCTCAGAATAATAGGAGAGGAGATATCTACTGGTGTAAGTGCACCCTGGATAACATGTTTGACTGACAGGTAACATGAAGATATTTCATTTCAGGATGTTCTACATTTACAACAGCTTGTAATCCCTGAAAAGAAAAGTCCTGGTGCTCACTCAATGCTTGCATTGCTTAGAGCACTTTAGGCGTAAAGCCCAGCTTCTAATCCAGATAAGGCAAATATTGATTTCCTTGGATTTTTTTTTCTCTGTCAGCAGTAAAACTATAGATATCTACATACTCATTCTGCAGCAAACTCTGAAAAGCAAAGCAATTTCGACTGGAATTGCCAAGAGAACCACATCAAAATCTGTGTATAATTATGGGCAACAGAGAGAGCAAGTCGTGGTGTAACTCGCAGGATGTCATTAGCCAGGGATACCATTGTGGCAAAAGGTGGCTTCCTGTTCTAACATCATGTAAAACAAGATACCTCCCTCAAAACACTCCATGGGAATTTGGGAACTCAAAAGGTTCAAGGAAAACAGTGCCCTGCTGCCAAGCAGGTCCATCTGGCCAAAATGCTTCCCCAGCAGGCAGCTCTTCCACTCCAAACACATTTTCACACCTTGGACCACACATCTGAATACTGCAAGGCTGTGTTCACTACACAACTGACATTAAGGCAATTCAAAGAGGGTCTTCCCCTACCAAACAGAGATGCACTTTTTCTTTTAATTAGGAAAAATAGTGAAAAAAATAGGCAGTGATACCATCATTGCTTAACACTTAAACTACTATTGGGCCAAAAAGGCAGTAATTCTGTGATAGGTTCTGTATAAATGAGCTAGACCCGTCTCTCTTTTCTTACAGTTGGCTAACACAGGTCATCAGCTGTAACTACTACATAGCTGCTCATCTCTCTGACTTTCCTCACTTGCCTCTCAGTATCTTCAAGGTCAGGCTTTGCACCAGTTCCTTACTGCAGAGTATCTGGGTGTTCTGGAGGCTCTCAACACTCCCACTCACACACGTGCATGAAATAACACCACAGCCCAATGCAAAGATGTGAAGTTTACTATGCACTGTCAGTGAAGTCCTCTTCAAACCAGGCTCCTGGCCCCACTGGTGACATTGCATACTGTAAAGACAAAAAAAAAAAAAGTTTTTGGTTTTTTTTAAAAAGTAAATTCTTTCATAAATGCATAAACATTTCCAGAAAAAAAATATATCCAAAATGATATTATGAAATCCAAGAAACACAGCATCTTTACACAGCATGTAATAACCTGCAGTAATCTGTGGTTTTGTTCTCTATTACTATTCCTTATCTTATTCCTAGAGTAACAATGCACATAATTTCCACCTATGGGATAAGGATCTTCAAACTTCCAAATGTTTTGTATACTCTAAGGTCAAGAAAGCTCACTGGGCACAAAATGAATGCATTTTTACTACTGATTACAAACCTGCAGAAGACTCAAGAACATATAAAGGAAAAAACCACGCCAAGTGGCACAAAGACCTGCAGAAGGTGGCATAAAAACTTTCAGTGGAATTAGGCAAATAGCCCTAAGCTGTTCTTTCATGTGTATATGTAAGCATTGACCAATGGAGCATATATGTAACTAACCATATTCACCATTCTGCATTTCCTGGCTGTTTGAAAGCATTTAGCTTTGCTTTAAAAAGATTTTTGTTTCAGGGCCGTGTTCTGATCTCAAAAAACCTTTTACTTTCATGCCACTTGAGGCAATGTCAAAACTCTCATTTAATCCTGTCACAAGATCCTAAGAAAAACTTAAGACACTCGGCTTCCCTCAGTGTTACAGGCAGTTTTTTCCCAAAACTTTGACATTTTTGCATCTACCACAAGAGGGAGCAAAGACTTCACCTTCCTTAAATTCTCTGTTCCAAAGAAGTATCGATAAGCCGCAAGATGTTGTCATTACCTATGACCAAGCTCAGGCTAGGAGTTTACAGTGCTTTCATACAGTGCTTCCATACAGCACACAGGCCCTCAGACAATTCAAGGGGACATTTTTTTGCTTCGAGAAAGGTGTTGCCTCACATTCACACCGTTCAGAGATCTCTTCAAAGCCAGCAGATGCTGCAGAGCTCTCTTGAAGAACTGAGACAGCCAGGCTGGTAAAATCAAAACAAACCTGATGGAAAGAAACCTGCAGCTTCATCAAAGCAGTGTGAATAGGATATTTCAGAGAAAATTATAACCATTTTCAACCATACTGGATATGTGTGTGGGGGCAGGGGACAGACTACACCCTTCCAACTGCACATGCTGCTTTTAATGTGTACTGTGATTTCTCATGTGTACTGTGATTTCTCATTAAAACACCATCAGAAAATATCTCAATTTAAAAAAAATCCCCCCAAACCCCTTCTTCTGGAGCCTAAATGTCCACAAAGTGGGAACAAGTTCTATGGGGGGGTCTCCCTGGTCATTCTTTCCTTCTCTCTCTCTCCACTCACCCCTACCAACCTCCCCTATAATCATCAAAACTCTTTTTAGGTTCTACTGTTACAAAACTGAATAGTTATAAAGATTAGAAATGAAACTTAAATCCAGGCAGCTACAGGTTGCTGCTGAAATATTATGACACCACTGTTACAAGCAACCACTAATAACTGATTCCAGCAGAGCAATCAAGCAGGTGATCAAGCCCACTGACTTCCCATCTATAGCAGTTGTAACTACACCATTGTTACCACTGGTATCAAACACAGCAAGTTAAATACCCTTACACATTGCCGGTTAAAGATGGACTAAATCCAGATGCAGATTTTCTAGGAGAGAAAAAGAGAAAAATCTCTTCTGCATCACACTTACCTTCCCTCTCAGGTAAGGTTACTTGGCTGTCACTATCCAACTCAGCTCAGATCCGGGCTGAATTTGTGCCATCTTTCAGAAGCAGTTTCCAACATCCAGATGAGAGGTTTGCTCAGCTCAGGTCTTAGCTGCTTAGTTGTTTCCTTTTGATAATTGACTCAGTTCCAATTCCACAAAGCTAATTACAGAGCAACTTTATACATCCTTGGCTGCTCAGAACTGGTTCATAAAATAAAGAAGCCCTATCTCTTCCATGCTTTCAATCTGTGGAACCAAGTCACATACTCTTCACAATTTAAAACAAAGAAAAAAGGTGCCCTTTTGTTTCTAATATCCCTGGGGAGTCCTGAGAGGTCAGTTTGGCTGTGACAGCAGCTGTCACAAACACTATCGGTGGCAAACTCCAGGTGCTGGCTCCTACCAAGCGTTCTACAGCTCCAAATGACACCTTTGCTGTTGAACACAGCCCAGGCCTGATTCCCCTCACGCTTGCACCGTGACGAATCAGCGGCAGGACTGCTGCAGTCAGAAAGGTGTGCGATAAACCCCCACACCCACAGACTCTGTACCTCAATAAATTCAGCAGAAAGAATCCCCAAATCACCCTGTTACCAAATGCAGGGCTTCCAATCCTTAAAAAGACAAGAACAAGTCAGAGAAGCAATCCCCAAAACAGTGCAGAAACCTCACTACAGCTACATCTGTTTTATAGTGAACTTCTTGGATCTTAAGGAAGAGCTGTGAGCACGCAGGCACACACAGAAAAATGTACTACAGACTTTTACCTATTGATAGCTTGCTTCACTTAAAAATGTTGTCAGGAGAACAGATGGATTTCTACAGTTAAGCCTACTATGAATTTTTTTGTGTATTAAAGTGGGTGCATTAAAGAGATAGTCTGATAGCTCAGTCAATAGGGTTGAACATGGGCAATCACTTAATATACACAGCACAGCTACCACCTTCCCTACATCACTCCATCTCTCCGTGCCTCAGCTCCTCATGTAAAGTGATGGCAGCAGCAAAAAGTGTTCTAGGATGAAGCAGCAGTCACTTACTCCAGCTGCGGAGAAGTGAAACAGGGAGAACATGGGGATTGTAGCAGAGGCTCCTTTGCACATTACTGGACAGTTCACCCTCTTCAAAGTCAAGTGACTTTAGTCCATGTCTGTAAACGCTCAAGTCAGTTGGAACTAGTCATAGTACCTGCAGTGTTGGGGAGGAACTGGGCATCACCATACCTGCATAAAGGACCCCAGGGGGACTTCAAGCAATACTGAAGAACACATCTGGTAAAGATTCATTTCTAAAGTAGTCATGATTAATACAGAAAAAGAAAATAAATAAATAAAACAAACAGATTTTTCAGTGCTCAGTTTGAAGAAAACCCAAGTTTATATTTAGGGCTTAAAAAGATAAAATGCTGTTTCATGGGTACAACCCATTTTACAATCATAAATGGATAAAAATTAACTAGGAAGTATTTTAACCACACTGTGCTTTCCCAGAGATGATTGATTAGCAAGGTCCAATACTTGGCAAAGACAGTACTACTATTCCAATTTCATGTATGAATAAATGAGGCACAAAGTCTGAGTGTGTTGTCCTGGTGGGCCAGCAAAGGAAGAATGAATGTAGTCTTCCAAGTCTAGTCCAACATTCTGTCCAGTTAGCCTCTATACAAAATCATTTGGGAAAAAGAGAGTAATTTTCACTCTAGGAAGGTGCAACCATGACAGAGGATTGACACCCCTCAGAAAGAGACAGAAAGGAACCCTTTAACAGAGACACAAACTGGCTTGTCAATCTATTATTATCTGGCACTTTTTCTCAAGAATGTCAAGAAAAAAAAAATAAAATACTGAGTTGATTTTATTTATCCTTGGACTTGCAGACCCTAGGCTCTACCAGGTTTTTAAATGTCTCTCCATAAATGCAAAGCATAGAAAATTTTAGAAGTTAAAATATACATTCTTTACCTTTTAGAAGAGATGAGAGCCTCATAAAATTGTGACCCAAAAGGAGTGGCTTTAGGAGACCCAGTAAATAATATCATGATGGCACTGGCAGAGGTACCCATGCAGCAAAGAGCTCTTCACTTTTCACCTAGAAGGTTTGAGAAGTAGTGCATTACAGCAGCTGCTGAGAGAACCCTTAGTGCAGTATGTTCAGGTTGTTCAAGGTCTCTCTCACAATCCTTTATCAGATAATTTCAACAGAAACCTTTTACAACCTCTTACATACCTACCCCTCCATAAACAAACACTTTCAAGAACCAAATTCACAAAGGGAAGACTGACTTTATTTGTCTGTGTAAAATAAAAGGCCTGCAGAGGGAGGAAAGAACAGATCTGAAATTTAAGACTGCAAATAGATTTAGATGTGGACACCACAGAACGGCATCTGCTCCAGGCTGGTTGATCAGAACGAGCACATTCACAGCAACTTCTGCCATCTCAACACGATGGCTTCTCCAGCATGAGTCAGCAACACCCCAATTCTTATCTCATTTGTTTTCCACCTACTAATATTTTATTGTGCTCTTGAATATGCAGCACGGAAAGGGAAGCTGATTTGCCGTGTATTGTGCACACATTTTTTTCCAGGCCGTCAGGTATGCCTAATCAGCAAAAAGCACTTACATTATTTTCAGAAGTTATTAACTGAAATGGGAAACCAGCATTCTGTGATTCCATTACAAAAGAGTTACTGCACTCAAGTGCAGCTGGTATAATAAGTATCAATTGGCTTGAGGACCTAACTATGCCAGCCAAGGCTGTCCCACAGCATTCAGTCTTGCAGTTCCCCGGTATTTACAGGATTGCCACACATAACCTGCATCTAAACCCATAAAAAGCAAGAGCAGTGCTGATCTTCAAGTTCAACCAGCTCTCCAGGCAGCTGTGTAAAACAGAAATACAACAAGATACCAATTGTATCTGAATTGTATCTGAAACAATCTGGAGAGGTGCGCTGGCATTAGAGATGTTCAGCACCTTTCAGGATCTGGTTCCCAGAACATCAACCAAAGCTGACTCAGAGCTTTCATCAGAATCACTTCTGCTTTATCCAAGTTCTGCACTTAAGCCTCTAGCAAGCAGTTGCCATTTTTTTCTTCAAGCCAATAAAGATCCATGCTGAGCTGTCAAACTAACTCCTTGGACTTTCTTCAAGAAATTTTTCCTGTTAACCTCATCACATATTTTACATCGGAACTTTCTTTCAATATAAATATTGACAGGCTTTGTTTTCTAAGCCTAAATATTAAACTTTTTTAAAATATATTAATGTATTTAAAGCACTGTAAAGAATGCTAATGCACATAATCAATGTTCCCTTAAAACAAACCAAGGAACAGTTCAAGCACAGTAAATACCAGTCCCCATCATGTAGTTGCAACTCTGCTGTCACCCACAAACATATATACACTTCCTTTCATCTTTTAACACTTTGTGGCCACAGTGAGCTTTATCTGTCACATTTTACCTTGCATGGGAGCCAAAGAAAACCAAGAAAGCAGCAGCAATGAGGTTGGTTAAACATGAAATGATGAAAAGGTCACATTTTTTAGGGCATTTTTCAATGGCATTAGGCAGCAACTACAACCCAGGCTGTCCAGCTCATGACAAGACATAACACAACCCCAAAACACCAAGTCAAAAGTCCAGTCAGCAGTGTGACTTGCCTTGGGACACCCAAAACATACAGATGTGTGGTGGGTTGACCCTGGCTGGGAGACAGGTACCCATCAAGCTGCTCTATCACCCCCCCTCCTCAGCAGGACAGTGAGAGGAGAAAATAATATGAAAAAAGTTGTGGGTCAAGATAAAGGCAGTTTAATAAAGCAAAAGCAAAGGCTGTGCATGGAAGCAAAGGAAAACAAAAGATTTATTCTCTACTTCCCATCAGCAGGTGATGTCCAGCCACTTCCCAGGAAGCAGGACTTCAATAGGCTCAGTGGTTGCTCCAGAGGACAAATGTCATAGTAACAAATCCCCCCCCCCCCCTTTTTCTTAGCTCCTATTGCTGAGCAGACATCATATGGTATGGAATATCCCTTTGGTCAGTCTGGGTCAGCTGTCCTGGCTCTGTCCCCTCTCAAGGTCTTGCCCACCCCCACTCTACTGGTGAGGGGAGCATGTTGGAGAGACACCTTGATGCTGTGCCAGCCCTGCTCAGCAGCAGCCAAACACTGGTGTGTTGTCACCACCTTTCTAGTTACCAATACAAAGCACAGCACTGTGAAGGCTGCTGTGGGGAAAATTAACTCCATCTCAGCCAGACCCAATCCAACCTCCACCCCCTATTCCATATCATTTGTGTCATGCTCAGGTCCCACATCATGTAATACATATATATATATATATATTCTAATCATCCCATTGTATCTAATTTTCATTATTGAAATCTCTTCTTACCAACACTTAAACCTTATACTACCTACTTAAACCATCTTTATACCCAACATACGCTCTCACTGCTATCCCCTGTCCTTTAACAGACAGATGTTATTCTCCCATTCCATGGCCTTTCCCCACTCCTCCAAATGTTCCTAAGAACAGGCTATAACTTGATAGCTATCTCAGCACAGTTGCTCAGGACAGGAGAAGCCACATGTTCGATTGTTGGACACCAACAGCAGCTTGGTTTAGGTCACTCATCTGCTTTCTTGTGAAACACTCTTTGTCAGTTCAGGTCATTCCTTCTACATCACTTCCTACAACATAAAACTCATGTCACAAATTACTTTTCCCCCCAGGGTCTCCTTGAGGCACGTGCCAGGTCTCTCCACCTCCCTCATTACCCACCAAGTGCACTCAGGTCCCTGAGCAAATACAATCCCACAAATGGGTTTGCTTTTTCTCATGGAAGCAACTCACACCACCTTTCCCATGTCTCTCTGTGCACTACGGGGACCTTATCCCCTCCCACAGTGTATCAGGTTTGTTTGGGCAGGACCAGGACAGTTAGCAGATCCTCTGGTGTTAACCAGCCACGTGGCTTCTACTAAATTTATATCCCAGTGCTTCCATGCCCCATTGTCCAATGCTCTCTACCCTCTCTAACAGTCTGTTGTATCTCTCAATCTTTCCAGAGGCTTGTGGGTGACAGGGGATGTGACAAACCCACTCAATGCAGTGTTTCTTGGCCCGGGAGTTTATGAGATTATTTCAGAAATTAGTCCCAGTGTCTGGGCATCACACTGGGCACAAAAAAGGACTGTAGTGGCATGACACTGGCTGGATGCCAGGTGCCCACCAAAGTCATTCCATCAGTGCCTTCCTCAGCTGGACAGGGGACAGAAAAATATAATGAAAGACCTGTTGGTCAAGAAAAAGACAGGAAAGATCACTTGGCAATTACTATCACAGGCAAAATGGGCTGGAACTGGGGAAATTAATTCAATTTTTTGCCAACCAAATCAGAGTAGGTTGATGAGAAAATAAATACAAATCTTAAAAAACGTGCCCCCCCCCCCACTTTCTTCCTGAGCTCAAGTTCACTCCCAATTTCTCTGCCTCCTCCCCACAGCACTGCAGGGGGATGGGGAATGGGGTCTGCAGTCGTTCACCACACATTGGTTTCTGCCACTGCTTCCTCCTCAGGGGGAGGACTCCTCACCCTCTTCCCCTGCTCCAGGGTGGGGTCCCTCCCATGGGAGAGAGCCCTCCATGAACTTCTCCAGCATGGTTCCTTCCCAAGGGCCACAGTTATTCATGAACCGCCAGCACAGGCTCTCCACAGATTCACAGTGTCCTTCAGGTGCATCCACCTGCTCCTGCATGGGCTCCTCCACGGGCTGCAGGTGGATACCCTCTCCACCATGGCCCTCCATGGGCTGCAGGGGGTCAGCCTGCTGCACCATGGTCTTCACCAGGGACTGCAAGGGACCCTCTGCTCCAGCACCTCCTTCTTCACTGACTGGGGGGTCTGCGGAGCTGTTCCTCTCACATATTCTCACTCCTCTCTCCACTGCTGTTCCATTGCTGGGATTTTTTCCTCCATTCTTAAATATGTTATTCCAGAGGCACTGCCACCATCAGTGATGGGCTCAGCCTTGGCCAGCAGCAGGTCTATCTTGGAGCCAGCTGGCACTGGCTCTGTTGAACTCTGAACATGGGGGAAGTTTCTGGCATCTTCTCACAGAAGCCACCCCTGCAGCTCCCTGCTACCAAAACCTCACCACACAAACCAAACACAAGATGAAAGGAAGACTACATTGTATCCTAGAAATAATATATTCATCCTTGAGGATTTGCAGGTGTAACGTTATTCAATTAAGCATTAAGCAGGAAGAGTGCTAGAAAGCTTCCACTAATAGAACGAACCATCTTGGAGTGATGCACAAGACCACACTATCAAGGAGGTAATGGTGTTTTATGTGCTGTTCAGCTTGTTCTTGGATCCAGTTTGTCTGAAAAACAAAAGTGACAAAACATCATCACCTTTGGCTCTGACAGATCTCATTGATGTTCCTGGGCCTGCTCTCCAAGATTCAGGGGCTCCTCTTTGGGCAAAGACACGTGTACAGCAATAACCTGGGAAGGAAGCACATCACAGGGTATTCCCCAAACAATTGTTGAATTCTCAACAAGGTTCTGACAAAGCTTCTTCTGGACAGAGGAAAATATATCACTCAAATCCTGTTTCCTTGAACGTAAAATAAAAAGGAAAAAAAAAAAGTACTCTAGACATTTGGTCCATAGTATGCATAGTACCACCATTCCTTCCACCACAAATGAGTCACTACACTTTTGAACACAGGTAAGGTCTTCAGTATGTGAGGCCAAAAGCTAAAATCTATAATTGCAAGCAGAGAGAACAATGGCAGTGCTCTAAGATGTTGAATTATCAGGGAGTGTTAGAAGAAAAAGTGTCTAATAAATTCTTGGAGGCACATAAGGCAAGGAACCAAAGATCACAGGTCCATTTGGTCAAGGAGCACAGTATAGTCACCACACACAGGCATACTCCACTTTAAAAGACATCACTGAGCACAGCTAGTAAAAGTTAGTGACTTAACCTAGCCTTGTATAGGACTGGCCTATGACCTCTGCGCTCTATTACTCCCAGACCACATCCCAGTACTCCTACGATACACTAGAATATTTTTTCCACTATAAATATGAATATAAATATATTAATTACATCCATCCATTATTTCAAGTGCCTGGGGCATACTCTGAAAAATATATGATTTTAAAATGCTAAATTTATCTACTCTCATTTTTGTAATCCTCAAATGTCCATTTCTTACTATAAAAGCTAAGACTTTTGAAACACGAGCCACACCTATCTCTTCTCTATTCAGAACAGCCTAGCAATAAACAGCTCAGAAGCAAACACAGCAACTGAAGAAATGTCCCAAGATCCAAATTCAAGAACTCTTGCACCTAGCAAAAGCACTGGGGATATGATTCAGACAGATTTTTCAGCCACTCTGTAGACCAGAGAGCCTTACAGCCACTCCCCAAAAGGCAAAGGCACTACACGTGCAGTATTTCCACTACTTAGAGCACACACATGCTGGTTGTCTGTTAGTAAAAGCACATTTATGGTACAGTCATTTAAAACCATAGGAAAACCACACCTGATGTATGTGTACATGGAGAAAACAAGTATTGCATTTTGTTTGATCTGTATGGGAAAAAAAAAAAACCAACAAAACAATAAATGTATATTTAACAAGTTATTCTGTGTCAGTGTTGGGTTCCTGCGGCCACAGGCCCACACCAAACAGGGACTTCATGCAGCTTCCCTTTGCCTGTAACACAGGGACTCTCTTCCTTCAGTATGCCAGGTAAAGTCATGGCAGATGGAGAAGACTAAAGGTTTTCTCACTCCAATCTGAGTTTAAGGAGTGTACATGCCCAGCTCCTGCCTCTCCAAAAGGCTACAGATAGACCTTGTGTTTTCCATACACATCTTGAAAAGGGAAGATGACTTCCTAACCCCACACTTCTAACATAGCCACAGATGAAAACTACAGCCCTGTTTGGGGATGCAGGAGTTCAGTTCCATGACTCCTCTCTGCCTTCCTGTGCTCCCCTCAGCACTCACCATTACTATATGGCTCGGTGACCTTAGTTCTCCCCTGATGACACAGGTTCTATATACCTAAGTAGGACCTTACAAAGCCAAAGAGAAAAAAGGCAGTCTGAGGTTTGAAGCCAAGGGTCAGGATCCGAACAGGACAAGAATCTGGGAAAGGTCAAGAAAACTCCATATAAAAAAATACTTTCTGCTAATGTTGCCCTTAAATAATCATGTCTCATAAAGGCAGCCTGCTTTTTCAAGAGTAGTCAGTAATACTCTTGAAATCAGTAAGTGCCCTCCCGAAGTTTCTTGTGGAAGTTGCAGTAGGAATGGGTTCATGAAGGTATTGCTTCAGGCCAAATACAATTTTTATAGCAAAAGGAACAAAGTTGAGGGCTAATTCAATGAAGAGCCTTGTGGCAGAGCAATGAGACAGCAAGAAGGAGGTCCGTCAGTAAGCAAATTTAAAAGCACTAAGGCACTCACACAGCCCCAGTGAGGTGAGAGGAGGACAAAGGAAAAAGACAAAAGAAAAAAAAAAATAAAATTGTTCGTGGACTACAATGCCAGAAGAAACCAAAAGATTATTCAGCCAGACATCTGTTATAAGACAGGTCACAAACTAGGAAGCATCTCCACACCAACAGCCTTTATGTCTTCAGCTAAAATATAAACAGACTCACAGAACAGTGGGGGTTGGAAGGGACCTCTGGAGATCACCTACTCTAACCCTCCCAGCTAAAAGCAGGGTCACCCAGGACCATGTCCAGGCAGGTCTGGAATCTCTCCAGAGAAGACGACTCTGGGCAGCCCATTCCAGGGCTCTGTCACCCTTACAGTAAAGTTTTTTCTTATGTTCACATGGAAGTTTCTGTGTTCCAGTTTGTGCCTGTTACCCCTTGTCCTGTCACTTGGCACCACTGAAAAGAGACTGGCCCTAAACCATCCAGCCTTGATACAAAAACAGATGGAGAACCCAGAGCGTCACCAGCTATTGTGTTTCAAAGGTTAGTTAAAAACAGATTTTAAAATCTATGCCTCATTTCTAATATAAATTTGGGGATTTTTTTTTTACGCATTTTTCTGCTGCACTCTCTGTAAAACTATCTAGAAACTGTTACTGCACTCACTCCCCAAGATCTAGACCCAAGCATCAAGTTACTTTGTCATCTAATTTGTGTCAGTCTCTAGCAGTACACCACAGCAAGATCTCAGAACTGCTGGAAGTCGCTCTGCGTAGGAAATAGTTTCCAGACCTCCCGTTGAGGAATCATTGCTGTAACAGCACCGACAACAGAATTCTAGCAGGATTGGAATTAAAAGATCTCCAGGAAAAAAAAAAAAAGTAAAAAAAAAATAAATAAAAAGTCTTGTAAGGTTTTGCGCACTTTGCAAGGTCATTCTTAAGAAGGTGAATTCGACAAGTTTAAGTTCGGCAGAAGCCAAATCCCAGGGACCCCTCTCCTGCGTAACCGAGCGAGTTGCCCTCGCACTGCCCTCGCTCGGCCTGGTGCTGTCGCCCCTCGCTCTCTTCTCCCCGGCACCAGCGCGGGGAGTGAACGCAAGTCCCGACCCAGCACCCACAGCTCTCGACGAGCCGGGCGAAGCTCTGCCGTACCCCGACGGGCACCGGCCCTTCGGTGCAGCCGCTCCCAACACACACCCTCGAAGGAGGCTTTAAGAAGTTATCGCTGGCCCGCCTGCCGCGAGCGGGCGGTTTCGGCCCAAGGGCTAGGCCCGGCCGCGGGGCATTCCCGACCGGGCGGTTCTCTGCCCGCCCGGGGGGAGGCCGCCGGGGGGCCCAGCCTGTGCGCGACGAGCGGGACCCGGCGCGTCCCACCCCCGGCCTTGACGCCAGCGCGCTAATGAAATGCTAATGTCGGGGCGCGGAGCCGGGCGCTGCCCGCGCCAATAAAACCCGGCGCGGCCCCGGGCCCGCCGCCAGCCCGCCGCTATGCAGAGCGCGGCCCCCGCCGCCCCGCCGGCTCTGCACCTCCTCACCTCCTACTTCATCGACAGCATCCTGGGCCGGGGCCCCGCCGCCGGGCGGCACGGTGAGGGGCGGCGCGGTACGGCGGGGCCGGCGGCGGGACGCTCCCCGCCCGCCCTGGTAACTCCCCGCTTC